>VWZZ01000441.1:134146-149289 GCA_013399095.1 Psophia crepitans
TGATTCTATTCTATTCTATTCTATTCTATTCTATTCTATTCTATTCTATTCTATTCTATTGAATTGGTTAATAAATATGTTAACAGAAATTATTAAATACACAGAACATGTTGCTAAGTCAGCTCTACGTCTTGTAGCACAACCCTTAATTATGTAAATAATCACCCCACAAACAGTCCCATTGGGTTCAACAACAGTACATGAGTAAGGGAGGATTTCTTATTAAGGATTCAAAACTGGGCCCAATGCATAATATAATGAGCCTATATTATGTTAATGATGCCTACCAAGGTAAAAATAGGAGAGGTAGATGGCAGGGGAAAGAAAAATGCTGAACATTTATCCTATTAACAGTTTGAACCAGTTTGAGTCTTAAAATGAGGCCAGAGAGAGACGGCATTGTACATCCTTTTCCTTGGGGGATCAGCTTCAGGTTTTCTTGGTCACTAATTCAGATAGCAGCAGCATCTCTGCTTCTATTACGGATAATGCCACATGAATACTTACTGTATGTGCTCCTATTTTCAGTTTAGTTCCTATGATCAGATCTCTGTTCCAATTCCACATATTTATTGCTATTTAAAGAACTGAATGAACAGTATAAGTAACTGAAGCCTCCCATTAAGAAGCCAGCAGTACAGCCCTTTCTCTTGCAAATCTGATTTTACTGACAGCAATCACCATTGTGCAGCCCTCTTCTTGAGACAAATTATTTTGGAAGGTGGAGAAGGACCAGAGAATATCAACTCTGAAAAGGGTTTTCACTTTAACATCTCACTGAAATGGGGGTCGTGAAGTTATGTGATCCTCAGTTAATCCACTGGGTTTGCCAGTGTCACTCTGCAAATAACGTGGTCTGTCATCTAGCCAAGGTAATTAGCTCTATGGGCAGGGAACGAATATGAAACTTTGAAATCTGAGCTCTAAGAAGAATGCAGGATCAGTGTGAAAAGGAGTGGTGGGGTTATATTATTTCACTGGACTGTATTACTTCAAACAGGGTTGAATAAAGTGGCTGATGGTGAGAAATACAAAACTTCAAATGGGGCAGCCTCATGGAATCCAGAGCTCAGATGGGACAGAGCAAGTGTCTTGCCTTGTTTACTTTCACATCTTCGTGACCACTCAAATGCTTGGTTCTTCTTTCAGATGAAATTCTGGTGTCCCTTTTAAAATTAGTCTTCTCTGACCCTCTGGTTTTTAGAGTGCATTGCCTTGTGCTGCAAAATGGAAGGTCTACTCTCTTCTGGTTTCTGCTCACCATCCTGAACATCAGTTCTTCCCTTCCAGCAAGCCAAGTGACAGCACTGTGGTAGAAGATAACTTACAGCCCCAGGCAGAGCAAGTTTACTTTCCTGTTGGACTTGCTTAGCTTCCTCTGTAGAGTTTGCTCAAGGTCCAGAAGGTGCAAGCCTTGATAAACTGAGGATGTACAACACCGTGCAGTGGTTTGAACCCAACACTCGTGATGCTTGAGAAGAGCCAATGCGAAAGCTTTACCAGGATTTTTTCTGAGCTGAAGAATATGAAATTGAAAGGGAGGAAAGTTAATAGGTATAAGGATTATTACAATAATAATTAGAGTTATTAGAAGACCCATGTAAAATAAATGAATTCACACTATACTGAAGACTGCTTTTTAATCAAACTGCTTTTGAATAACAATGATCAAAAATGTATCATAAAGCAAAAGATGTGAATTTGATCATTGTATAAGTACCATAAATATCTTTCAGATATTGGAAGCTGCTAAGTTTCCTTAAGATTCAAGCAACCTGGTCTAGTGTAGGGTGTCCCTGCCCATGGCAGGGGGGTTGGAACTATATAACCCTTGTGGTCCCTTCCAACTCAAACCATTCTATGATTCTATGATTCTGTTCACAACTTATTTCAGGGAAATAAGGGTATCTATTTGTTTTTTTTATCTCTTGCTCTGCAAACCAGATGTTCTTCTCATTTGTTCAGATGCAGGTCAACTGCAGTTGAAAAGACTGTGTTTCATTCACGAGTATGTAAGAAAATGGTTGTTACTACTAACTAAAATACACTTATTAAACGAAAGCTTCTGCCATTCCCAGTCTGTTTACATTAGCTTACACTCTTCTTTCTCTAGTGAAATCATTTATTGTCCACAGATAAATAGATTGTAAATATCTAAGGTATTCAGCACTAATTTATATTTTCAGTGATCTCATTTGCTTCCAAAAGCACTTTAGGGAAAATGACTCAATTTGACCTACAGGTTGGTTGTGACTAAGTGACTTAAAGTGATCAAATTTTAAATTACCAAATGTTTGTGCAAGGGATACAGCCAATCAACCGTAAATTGGTCCTTCCCCAAGATCTTGCATGTCAAGCATAGTTTTAGAGCAAATATTTGTTTGTCCCTTGTCCCTTTAAATGACATGTGCTTTCTCTGAGGGAGAAGAGGCTGATAATGTTGTGCTCCACAGCAAGGTATGAAGCTTGGCTTCCTGGAAGGGTCCAGGGAACTGGAGACTTGGAAACCTCAAGGTGAGTTCCTGGTTTTGAATTTTTTTCAATGCCTTGGTCATCTGAGACATCCCTTTATCTCCCTTGCTTTTTTAATTTCCTCTGGTCTCCCTCTCTTTCTCTTACATAAAAGCAAAGGAAAAGGCTCACAAAGGGCCACAGCTCAGGTTTTCCGTGAGGCGGGTTGGATTAACAGGAGAAATGAAAGAGCTCTGTGCCTTGTTCATCTTCTTCATAAACAGCTGAAAATTAAATCACAGATATTCTTGGTTTTCAATACCCAAACCTGAAACGATAGATTTCCATCACACCTAGTTTGTTTACCAGTGTACAGACCACAGTGTGCAGAGGTCATGTTGCAAACAGTTTTCCATGAAACAGATGCATATCACAAACTCACTACTTCTTTACGGTGGAGAGATGGAAAATCATCATTTGACTTGAAAAACGTCTTATATTTCACATAGCCCAACCCTGCAGAGAGATTCTTCTCTGTATTTCAACAGGCTCCAGGTATTATTATGGGAGGCCACCAAGACAGTTAAGCATTCATGGTTCTGTGCCTGCTTGTCCAAATGAAAGAAGAGGACTGTTCAGCTTCCTTGTTTTTTTAGCCCTGTGCTATGGCTCACAGTGACAGGGAAGTGACTGTGATATTTGCAAGAATAAAGTCAGATGTTGTTAACAACAGGCCACTGAGGATGGGAAACCATGGTGCTGAGAGGTCAAGAAAATTTTAAAATTCAATTAGAAATGCAAGTATTTAATAAAGCTCTGTGTATGACCTGAAACATTAACTGAGTATGCAAAGAAAAATCATGTTATAGTTAAGATCCTAAATTCAGTGTTTGCCTAATATGCCAGCATGAAAAATGTTTATTTGTCATTTGTATGCAAATATGTGATAGAACACACCAGTGGAAACCCATGTGGTTATGGTCTGTTCACGTTAGTCCAGGGTCTTCGAGTCTCATGAGAAAAAACAGGCTAAGTGTAATTTCTGCTTAAGTTTTTTGGTTTTGGTGTGGGTGTGGGGTTTTTTTGTTTGGTTGGTTTGGTTTGGTTTTTGTTGCCCCATGAAATAGCCTCTAATAGTCAATGGGCTAATTGTGCTATCTCCTATAATGGACAATGAAGTGTATTTATGGCAGAAAAGCAATCAAAGTCTGAATTCCCTTTCCTGGGGTCAGCACGGCTTCATGGTTTGCAACTTGCATTCCTCCTTCCCTGCAGGAGTGAAGAACAAAGTGCTGTACAGTGGCTTCTTGCTGCTCATGTTGTGGTTTGCAACGTAGCATACAATGGTTATGGTGTGAGGTAATATTTTTGCCCTATTTGCACAAATTAAGATAAATCCCAACTAATAAGGAAAGGCAAGTCAATTCTGTATTTCTTGATGCTTAGGAACACCTCCATGAATACAGACGTGAGTGCAGGTATTGCAGGCTGAGTTAACATGATAAGGGGGGTATAAGATGTTTGAATAGAATAGAATAGAATAGAATCATTAAGGTTGGAAGTGACCTCAAGGACCATCTAGTCCAACCATCCCCCCACCACCTATTACCCACTAAACCACGTCCCTAAGTACCACATCTAACCTTTCCTTAAACACCCTCAGGGATGGTGACTCCACCACCTCCCTGGGCAACCCATTCCAATGCCCGACCACCCTTTCAGAGAAGAATTTTCTCCTCATCTCCAACCTGAACCTTCCCTGGCGCAACTTGCAGCCATTCCCCCTTGTCCTGTCACTAGTTATCTGTGAGAAGAGGCCAACCCCCAGCTCACCACAACTCCCTTTCAGGTAGTTGTAGAGGGCAATAAGGTCTGCCCTGAGTCTCCTCTTCTCCAGACTAAACAGTCCCAGTTCCTTCAGCCGCTCCTCATAAGACCTGTGCTCCAGCCCCTTCACCANATAATGGACAATGAAGTGTATTTATGGCAGAAAAGCAATCAAAGTCTGAATTCCCTTTCCTGGGGTCAGCACGGCTTCGTGGTCTGCAACTTGCATTCCTCCTTCCCTGCAGGAGTGAAGAACAAAGTGCTGTACAGTGGCTTCTTGCTGCTCATGTTGTGGTTTGCAACGTAGCATACAACGGTTATAGTGTGAGGTAATATTTTTGCCCTATTTGCACAAATTAAGATAAATCCCAACTAATAAGGAAAGGCAAGTCAATTCTGTATTTCTTGATGCTTAGGAACACCTCCATGAATACAGACGTGAGTGCAGGTATTGCAGGCTGAGTTAACATGATAAGGGGGGTGTAAGATATGATAAGTGTGGTAACTCACAGTCATCTTTTTCAGTCATGTTTCGAAGATCTCTGTCACTGTGAACATCGAAAGAAGCAGCTATCATTTCAAAGGCTTTCAAGAAAGGTCTGGTCATGATGTCAGAAATGCATGGGTGTTTCAGGTAACCAACACAACTCAAAGGACAGACATTAAAACACAACATTTTTAACTATGTGGGGCCTGCTTCCCCATTCCCATATGTTTAGTAGATCAATATTAGCTCCTCTACAGTCAATAGAGCTCACTGATGTAAAACTGCTGTGTGCATGTCCTTAATGAGTCATAGTTTTGAAGCCCAGCCAGTTCTATAATTCAGCCCTCACAAAGACAAACAACCTCCTGCCAATCTGCCCTTTCTTCTCTCATCCTGTTATTTGTTAGGCGTCTGTAGCCCATTAGCTGGCTTACTATGGTATTAATATGTGGTATAATTATTCATAGCCAGATCTGCTGATAAGAAATCGAATGCTCTGGTAAACAACTGACTGCTTTTTTTCCATGACATCAACAACAAAGTCAAATGGGGTGCTGGAGAAAGGATAATTCCCAGGATCATGTTAAAAGATTGCATAGTTAAGTAGAGGAGGGGAAAAGCAGCTTTCAAAGCACTGATCAGGAATGCTCGGTGTCATTTCCTGAAGACACACACCAGCACATCTTCTGTTCACACCAGGAACATACAAATTCACGTGGCTGATCACTATGTGCCAGATCTGTCCACCTTTAAGAAATGGATGGGACTTCATGGTGTGGTTTTCAAAATGTCTTTTTTTACCCTACCCCCCCAGATGGCAAATATATCTCTGGGTTCTTACCTCTAGGGTCATACTTCTTTGTGCCTGTCTCCTTAAACTAAAAGATTAAGTCATTTGTAGCTCCGTTAGCATAGATCAGCTTTTCTGTGTGATCATCGATATCTGCGGTTGCAAAATGCAAGTGCAGAGTCAATACACTGGTACTATCCCAATGTTAGGCTCACTCACACTTGGGTTATTCACTGCACACGTAGTAGCACTGACAGACACACATGCATACACTTGACCCACGGTGACTGCTATTCCCCTTGTCCCCTGCTGCTGCACGTCCACGTCTGCCCAGGTCAGCAGCTGAGTCTCCGAAATGGTGGCTACACCTCCAGGTGTGACCACAGGGCTGGTGGCCACCAAGGGAACCTGCCTAATCCCACCATCTTTTCCTCCATAAAAACAGTGCCTCGGGGTACAGGAGAGTACAAGTGGCCATGGGATTAGTTTCTAGTACTTCATTTCCACGTTACTTCTGCAAGTGCTTTGCTGTCACTCGCCATCTAGGAGAGTAGGTTTTGGGGAAGGTCTTTGCAAACTACACGACTGGCTGGACAGGCTGCTTCTCAGTGCTGTTTGCTCATGTGGCAGTCATGTTGGCATGGGTGCAATCCCCAGCGTCAGAATACGTGTGTTTTATGTTACATGTGTGTTTTATATTACTGTGATTCCTCTGGCTTCATTAGGGTTGCTTTGCATTGACATCTCTGTTGGACCAAAACCTTCCACTCCCCTCTTCCCAGTGGCTGGCTGACTAATAACCGGTTTCGAGGTTGAGATTAACTGTGATTAGACAATAGAAAACTCTGGCTAATGCTGCAAACACTTGGGCAACAATTCTTGAAAAAGTAAGTGCCATTTGTAAAGCTTAAAATAGTTTCTACTCCTTGTCCCTGGATAGCACAATTGCTCCTTTTTGTTTCTTTGAAGGACCCTCAATAACTTAGTGCAAGGATACTTACAATGAAAAGCCTCTCAAAGACTTTCAGTGATTCATTCCCATTTTATATTTCAGGTTAATAACAATTATTTTCAACATCTGGTCAGAAAGGTTAATTTCAGATGCCACCCTTACACCGTCTCCCACGTTTCCTGTGTTATTCCCGATCTTGCAGGGTTAGTGTTGTCTTGGGGGTAGTAGTTTCAGTGCTGGGTGAAGACTATTTTCTAAGTCATCTCTTTCTCAGACTGAAACTCTGCCAACTCTGCAGGCTGCTAACTCTGTCAGTTACCCTTGCGCCTCAAAACATGGGCTTTATTTCTAGTCTGAATTTGTCTCATTCATCTTTGAATCCTTGGTGCTTTTTTTTATGCCTTTCTTGGACAGAAGAACTTGTCCCTGGCCTTGGCCTTGCTCTCTGGAAGTAATAACACCAGGTAAACAAATTACTCAGAAATCCTCCTTTTGTTGAGCTTCTGAATAACTACCTGACTGGACGTCATTTTTGAAGTATCTGGCATAATTTTTGATGCCTTTTCCAGCATGACCTTTTTCAGTACCTAAATTGCAAATGGTTCTGTAGCTGGTGTTCATCTCATCTGTCTTGCCTGCACGGATAACACAATGTCCCTTACAGTATGTCACGTATTTTTTATTTTTTTTAATGTATCTTAGGATATTATTTTTTTTTAAATCCCTACAGCTTCTTTTGTGCCAGGTGGGAAAGCTGTACAGATTAAATCCTTTTCACTGAGTTTCAGAATGTGACTGTCCTGATCCGAAACTCTGTGGCTTCTCTGTTAGAGCAAAAAAAAGTCCCTGTTCATCTGTCTGGCAGAAAACTTGCATCTGTGGGTGTCAGCACACAGTGTGTTTGAGTGGGTTGGCTTATGAGTGGCTCACCTCCTCGTGAGTACCTTTTGCCATGACTTTCCAAAACGATTAGAGCTGCATTTGTCTAGTGCAGAACTGGAACTTCAGGATCAACATTAGCAGTTCTTAATACTATTTCTGTTGTGTTGAACATGCCCTCAAAACTCCTCTCTCCCAGTCCTGACTGGCCTAGAGCTTTCCATGGTATCTTCAGCATAAACTCTATGTTTTAATGTGTAGAAAATATATAAAAAAAAAATAAATTAAAGACATGAAGGAAAAATATAGGATAAATTTTTTATGTATTGTCACTTGTTTCATATCAATTTCTATTGGTTTCTACTTTCCTTTCTTGTTTTTAATATCAGCAGTTACATCCACCATCAGAGAGCCAGGGAGAGAGTTTAACAAAGGTTTGTTTTTGCATCGTTGCACTGGACCCCCTCCATAGACAGAGACAGGCATTTGATGACGAACTAGCATCCCTTTGCCCAGGATGTATCACCTCACACACAAGTGACCTGGAAATTCATTCTCCTTTACTGACAGTCTACACAGCATCACCCTTATCCTGGCTGTAGCAACCTTAGGTGGGCATATATGCACTTCACTAGATATAGTATTTTTCTTTAAGGAATACATATATAGGCATTCAGCTTAAAGCTTCTAATTATTAATGATTATGTTTCATTCATGTATCTCTGATCTTGAAATTTTAAGTTTTCCCCCAAATGCATCGATCTCCGTCCCTTCCTTCTACCACTTTTCCGTCATCTTTTTTTGGAAAAAAATGGTACATAATCCGTCTTGTTTAACCTGCTCCTTAGCTCTCGTCAAGGCTAAAACACAGGTGGTGAGAGCTAGTATCATATTCTCCATGGGAGCCTTTCAGCTGGCTTCCATGGAAGTGGGATTACAACCTGTTTAGCCTGACCTCCATCCTGCCGTGAGTTTTTGGCAGTTAAACATTTTTGCCCATATAAAACCCCTTCAGCACCACTGGAGCTCGACTCACTGGGGATGAAGGCCATCATTTAAAACCAAGATTGGAACATAGATATTTCATTTACTCCTCTGGGATCCCACTGTTTTCTTCAGGAAAATAGAGGCCGTTGCCGGTGTTTCTTTACTCCCAGTTGTTTCAAGGGTGATCAGCACTATGTGCGCTTGCACAAAGACAGACGTGATCTTTTCTGTTGGCTTTTCTGTGGTATTGATTTCACAAAAAACATCTGTCAGGTGGGAGGGTGTGTGGGCGGGCTAACACAAGATGACTTTCCTGGGCACATATATCCCATCATTTCTCAGAAGTGTTCCAGCAGCTCTCCTCTGACTATGGAAAGCAGGGCAGAACAAAAGGGCAGGTGGCATGCCCGGTGTAAGGCTGGTAAGGCTGAGAATAACCAACAATACATGAGTTGCATGGATTTAGTTTGCAATGTTGTGGCAATCTGAGTGTGAGAGCTTAACAGCTCTTACAATAACATCAGATCATTTTTTGCTGGAAGGATGCCTATGTTCTGGGAAAGCCATTATGAAGTTATTGTCTTCTTTTAATGTAATTTAAAACCATGCACCCTTTTATAACATCAGTCTCTGCATCTTACTACTGAGAGATAGTAAGTTTAGGAAGAAAAAAATGCCCAATAATTAACTTATGTATGTGTGTTTATCTGCAGAGCCAGAACAGCAGCAAAAGATTTTAGAGGACTGTTCCTTCTCTTCAATCTCTGATATCTCCCTGTCCGCTCTTTGTCTTCCTTCCTATTGCCAGACCTGCCATCTCTTCTGTTCCCAAAAAGAAGCAGCAGAGGTGGTAAAGCGTGTCTGGCTCGGCTCATGCACCGTGCTCTGCACATGCATTTGTAGATATGGAGGAGTAGGAAATACTGGAAGCATCACGCAGTCCTTTCCTTCAACCAAAGCAAAGTTTGCAAAGAGTTTTATTACTTGTAAGCAGTGCTTGAAAGAATGTAGAACCACCTGACAAAAGTGAAATTCATAGGAAGAACTGCAAGACACGTTTTCAAGTCAGAGTCTTAATTTAAAAAAAAATAAATAAAAAAATTGTTAGGAGTGCAGTACTTATTTACACTTGTACCACAAATGTGTCTACTGATGGGGCAAAGCCAGACTGCAGCTTTCCTCCCGCGGGGAGGTGCACGGCTGTGCTTGGACCCACTGCACCCAGGGCAGAGCTGCAGAAACCAAGCGGGGGGGTTGCTGGGTGGGAATGGGTCGCTCTGGTGAGACAGGAGTCATGAGAGAGTTGCTGCAGGTGCGCAACCTTGCAGGCTGCAGGTGGGCAGAGCGGGCTGGTGGCCTGGAGCTGTTTATCAGAGGACTAAAACCAAGGGAATGCTGAAAAATACACAAGCCTCTGAACCTCAAGTGGCAGCACACCCGGGTTTGTTAGCAGAAGGCCTCGTGCTTGACTTCTTTTAATTATCTCACACTTCCCGTCGGATGCTAGGAAGACAAAGAGTGTCCACAGCCCACTACCAGGGGCTAGACGACAGGCCAAAACTTATTCTGAGACATCTCATTTGTATGCTCCAGCCCCATCTGTCTATTGTATTATTTATTCCTGCGGCTTTTCCCCTTTAATCTCAGTTTTCAGAAGCTCAATTTTCTCTAGCTATCACTCTGTGTTGTGATGTATCATGAGTCATGCCCCATATACTGAGCAGTAATAGCGCACGCAAAGAGAATTGTACCAGCCAGGATTTCTGAACAAAACATCATATTTGGAAAGTTAAATCTGCCCTGTTGCAGCAGAGCTAGTTTCATGTTCCCGATCTTAATGAAGTTGCTACCTGAATCTTTAATTTTGTGAGATTTATTCTCAATTTTTTTAGATTTATTTTGAATACGTGTGATTACAACAGCCTTGTGGTACCTTAAACGACAGCAGAACAATTCTTCTCTGAAGCCAGCAGGACTGTAATTAGTATAATGTCCACTAAATGACAGCCCAGTGTGTGAACTTTAATCACAGCTGCTCTGGGTTTTATTGGTCTTCCAGGACTTAGACTGAGCCAAGTCGTGCAGAAATGGTGTTAATCTTGCATTGCAAATGTGACTGAGAGCTTATTATGAAATTCTCCAATTTCCTCAAGATTGATGCTTTAGATCAACCTGGATTTGTGTGCTCCAGCTAGCAGCTGAACAGGATATTTATAAAAAAAAAAATAAAAAAAATTTGCATCAAATATTGAACTTTGATTAGAAGGCATCAAAGTTTTATTAAAATTGGTTTTTTATTCAGCAGGAATAAAAAAGTCATACCTGGATGCTTCAGACACGTGACACAGGGATCAGATTCAGCCCCAGGGGGTGAATGCTTTTTTATTTTGTCAGCTATCACAATCCAAACAATACCGTCTCAAAGGTTGGGGGTTTTGGGTTTTTGTTGGTTGGTGGAGGGTTTTTTTGGTCTTTTTTGTTGTTTGTTTTTTTTTGCATGAAGCTAAAAGGGAGCGTTATGACTGAGAGGCTGCTTATTTTTCTGGAAATCACCATTCCAGGACAAAAGCCTGCTCCAAGGGGTAACTTCTGAGAGGCTGGTTGGATGTCAGGATTCACTAGGAAATGGATGCTCTGGGCACAGAGAAGCTGAAAACTTAGTCCTGGTTGACTCTGTGCCAATTTAAAGACTGAGAGTTGCTCAGTAACAGCCAGGAGAAAAATTTTGACTTCTGAATGTGACTTCGAAATGTAATTTCCATTCTGTTTCCTCCTTTTTTCTAGACAGTAACACTTTGTAACCATCTGATACTATGAGTGGGTTTGATTATTTTTTCCTCCTGGAACTTTTCCCTTTGTCAGTTTTCCTCTGAGATCAAAGGTTTTTTTGGACAGCTGCTTCAATGGCAAACTGGGATTCTGCCTACTCTCTGGTGTGTTTTCACCATGTCACACCAGACCTCAGCTGAAAATTCAAATAAGCTCAACTGTGAAGCATGGCAGACCCTGCCAATAGACACCACAACACCCCGTAGCGCTGCTGTATCTTTACAATATCTAAGTATATGAGAAGCATCACACATTGGCATGTTACAATTCTTCTAATGCCCTTTTCTTATAGAAACGGCAATTTGTAGAAACCAAAGCATTTGATTTGAGATTTTGCTCATCTTGATGAGATTTCAACTCTGAATATGCCACTGGGATATCTTTTGCATGGGTATGGGACAACAAATTTCATTAGCAGAGAATGTATTGAGCTTAACAAAGAGGTAGAAGTAAACTGTGTGGAAATCGATTGTGGATAAAAGATTGTATATTGGTCAAATCATAACTCCCAGAGACTTTTATGAATGCAGGCTTTTTACTGCAGAAAGAACACGGTAAAAAGTGTTTCATCACTGGTTGTTCTGACCGTAGGGCTTTTCAAAGGAAAGGCCTCCTGAATCTTTTAGGTATTTTTAGGTTGTGAGCAGGTTTTATTGTGTTATGTTGGCTCTTGAAAGCAGGCTATTTCATTGACTTTTGGCACCTCCTTCAGAAAGGAGATAAAAGCAGGAGGTGTTTGGTGATATTGCCTGTCTCTGTAAAACAACTTTACCAGTCTGCACCAAAGCAGGAGCTTCCTGGGGAGTCCTTCACACAGAGGAAGGCTTATGTGAGGAGGAGGATGGTGGAACTGGTCATGGCTTATGCATCTGGAAGTACAGGATGCATAAAACCAGCAAAGGATAAAACATGAGCTCATGCAACTCTGCGACTCAGCATTCCAGGATATACATCTGCGGTGTCCCAGGAGTCTAACTGGGAGAGAAAACTTTGTCACAGAGATGCATAATGCAATCACTGTCTGAAGTATTCTTCTTCTGGAGCCTCAAAAGTGGCTGATGTTTGACTCCCACTGCTTTGTCCGTGTAGTACTGACATGGCTAACATAATTAGGAGGAAAGGTAAAGCCAGAAGTTTCCAGCTGAATAATTTAAAACAATAAATAAACTAGGGTTATTGACATAAACTTTTTTCTCTGTTCATTTACTACTTTTTCTTTTTACCTTAAAACTAATTTTCTACTTTTCGTCTTTGTCAGCTAAGATTTCTCACTCAATTTTACTTAATACCAGTCCAAACCTGTTGCCTATCACTTGCTACTTTTGAATAAAAAATCTGTCCCCATCTTACTCATTTCAATTAATTGCCATGCTTAAATGATCTTTTCCAATCCTCGCTAACCCCAAGGCAACTCTTATCTGCCATCTTGATAGATGATTAATGACTTTCCATTCCTGGAACCAATGTGAAACACAGAAGAGAAATAAGACAACCCAGAAAAGACTCCTGCTAACCTTTCTTTCACCTCAATCATTTCAGGAAGGAAGAGGAGAAGGGTAATAAATGTTTCACTGTTCTTCAAGGAACATCAGCTCTGTTGCTGCCCAGTGTTAATTACCTGGAAAAGTATTTAAATTAATGAAGACAACTAGAAAAGAAAAAGTCCTTTTCTCTTGTCATGTTGGTCTGGTGGCAAAAACAGATTTCTTCTATGCCTGTTTACACTGTTACCACACTCTCCCTTTGAGTAAAATCTGATGTTGCTCCCCACAATTCAGCCAGGCCTAAGAGCAAGAGCAACACATTTCGTAAGTGTGATTTTTAGACCTATCCTCATGTGCACTTGGAGTTAATGTAATTCAGTCTACAGTGATTTACCAGTTGCTGCCAGACGTCTGTGTCGTGGTAACACTTTGGGCTCCAGTGGTAAAACATTCTCAACAAGTGCTTTACAGCCTTAACTCACTTACCTTGTCCCACGTTTAATGGATTTTTATCACCCTTGTCCGCTTGTTCTCAGCCCTCAGTAGCACGGGTGAGCACAGTTCCAAGCATCACACGGCGTACAGCTGTTATGCATGCGGGCCGCAGGGGTTTAAATTGATCTGCAAGATCTTCCCTCTTCATCTTCCCCTAGAGCAAAATCAAGTTCCCAAACACATCCTGCCTATTCGAGTGACGATCTGTTATGTTGGGCCTTATTGCAAGTACTTGACCGTGATTTGACACACAACTGTGGTTTTTATACACCCCAAGTCTCCCTGTGCCATTCCCACCATGGTGGGAGCTGCATCCATTCCTCAGCACCACCACTTGAATCTGATTGAGCGGATGTCAGCTGGGCCCTCCTTCCTACAAAAACCTCAACCCCATGGTTATCTAGCTTGTTCCTCAGCCTGCAGATGAGTAGAGGGTCACTACTCCTCTCCAGCTCTGTCAAAACTGATGATCCCATTTTGGGAAGAAGGGACTTGTGGTGATGTACAAGCTTAGAGACAGATTCTCAGGAAGTAGGAATAGCGTATTTACTTTATTTAAGAGTAATTTATGGCGCCATTTTCAATTCTTGCTGGGACTCCCTCTGTTTAAAAGCAGTCTCTACTAGGGGTTTGATATCACCTAGAGTCTTTTGGTTTTACTCAGAACAGTCCATTTTATGGTAGACTGTATCTGGTGTGGCTAGAGGGGGTATCATGTAAGCTGATTAGCAGGTGTTGCTAATAAAGCAATGAACCCTGAAAGCAACATCTGTCTCATCCTACTCAGCCTCTCAGATGATAATTACATCACCCGCTCTATATCTCATTAGCACTGACAGCTCTTCCTTCCCTTGCTCCCAAGACAGTGGAGGGAAGGCAGTTACCCCATCTGTGTTTGGATTTCCACTAAGCAGGTGCTGAATATTCATCTTTCATGGAGAGACTCAGAGGCTACAGCATTACATTAGATGCTGCTCCATCTACTTGTCAGACCTTTCCTTGACTGGCCTAAAAACAGTGACGCTACTGAAAAGAGGGTGAAATCTTACAAGAGGGTAACACCTTTGAAAGCTGGCTATGAAATTGGTATTACTCTGAAGGGCCAAGGAGTATCCCCCTGGTTTTTAAGTTAAATCATGCAAAGACCACTATTTGGTGATACCTGCCTGAAAAAAATGACTCTTTGGGGCTGAGGATGATGTGGTTTAGTTGGGAGGTGGAACCACCCTACAGGAATGAGAGCCAAAATGACCATTCCTATTACCTCGACCACCCACGGCTGCACTGATCTGGCAGATGGAAGTGTTCACTCACAGAGACAGCACTGCACGCAAGAGGCTTTTTTTGATGCCTCCGGTCTGCTGTGGATTGTTTCATGAACTGCTGGCATTAATTGTGGCTGGTGTGCTAAGTCTATGAGGGAGTTAATTGGGGCACTGAAGCAGGAAGACTTCTTAAAGAGCTCTTAAAACTCCAGAAATTACGGAGCTTGCTTCTCAGTTTTTGTGTAACTGAAGGGTAAGGGATGAGAACACTGGTGTCACATGAGGAATCGTGTGTCTGCCCCAGCATCTGATCTCTCATCTGATGCGTTATGTTGTGTTTGTGTGTTGGGAGCGGGGCATCATGCAGAGAAACAGACTGTATTTGTACAACCGTTACTAATCATGGAATCATAGAATCATTAATGTTGGAAGAGACCTCAAGGATCATCTAGTCCAACTGTCCCCCTACTACCTATTACTCACTAGACCACAGCCCTAAGTACAATATCCAATCTTTCTTTAAACACATGCAGGGACGGTGACTCCACCACCTCCCTGGGCAACCTGTTCCAATGCCCAACCACCCTTTCCGAGAAGAAATTTCCTCTCATCTCCAACCTGAACCTCCCCTGGCGCAACTTGCAGCTGTTCCCTCTTGTCCTGTCACTAGTTATCTGCGAGAAGAGGCCAACCCCCA
>VWZZ01000441.1:149323-164901 GCA_013399095.1 Psophia crepitans
GGGGGACAATCACCTCCCTGCTCCTGCTGGCTACACTATTCCTGATAGAAGCCAGGATGTCATTTGCCTTCTTGGCCACCTGGGCACACTGCCGGCTCATGTCCAGGCGAGCATCAATCAACACCCCCAGGTCCTTTTCCTCTACACAGCTTTCCAGCCACCCCGCCCCCAGCCTGTAGCGCTGCCTGGGGTTTTTGTGGCCAAGTGCAGGACCCGGCACTTGGCCACATTGAACCTCATCCCATTGGCCTCTGCCCAGCTATCCAACCTGTCCAGGTCCCCCTGCAGAGCCATCCTACCCTCCAGCAGATCGACACTTCCCCCAGCTTGGTGTTGTCTGCAGACTTACTGAGGGTGCACTCAATTCCTTCATCCAAATCATCCACAAAGATGTTGAAGAGGACGGGCCCCAACACCGACCCCTGGGGAACACCACTCACAACCGGTCACCAGTTGGATTTCACTTCATTCACCACCACTCTCTGGACCTGGCCATCCAGCCAGTTTTGAACCCAGTGAAGAGTGTACCTGTCCAGGCCATGGGCTGACAAGCCAACAGAAAGGCCACTGGGATTTTTGAGAAACCAAGCTAGAGCTCTGTGATGTGTGAAAACAATATGGACAACACTGGGCAGACACTGCTTGAACACAGACTGGGACGTGGTGCTTGCTGCACAGCTCACAGTCACCCTGTTCACCAGCGGTGCTGCAGAGCAGCTGAGATTTAGTCTACAACCAAGACTTCATTACACCTGCATGAAGCATGTTGTAGCTACAGATATGCCCAGTGTGCCACCTCTATTGCCCCCAAAAAATCACATATAAGTACTCAGGATAGAAAGATTGTCTCAGTTAATATTGTGTGCAGGCTTGCATGTCCCACTGCACTGCTGGTATTGGGATGGAAGGTCAGAACATATTCTTTGTGATGTCTGTGAGGTCTTTAAAGAGCAGAGCCTTGCAAGCCATGTGAAGGATAACAATGGTCTCAGTGCTGCAGTCTTCAAGAAGAAATCTGTCTTTTCCAGCCTGGGCATGTGGGACCTTTCGGCCTTCTAAGGAAGACTGTAGGAAATGTCTTACTGTTCGATGAAGATTTATGTACAGGAGTTAAACTGATTTTCTGTTCCTTCCATAAAGTGCCTGTGAGTTAGTTTCAGTGTGTCAGCAAAGCAGATTTGCCTGCCATTTGTACTAATAATTCATATTACAGTAGTCTCTAGAGGCCGTAGGACTGTAGACATCTCTACAGAAAAAAAAAGCAGATGGTTTAAAAGCTGCATGTGTAAGATGATGGATAGAAGTAACCTAATAATTTTGTCTTGGGCTATTTTTGTGTATTTACCGTTTTATTTACATGGTGAAATGCTGCAAACTATATAAATCGTGAAAAACTGTATCTGCTCCAGTGTGCTTTTCTAGACTGTCCCACCACAGTAATAACTTTCATTTTAGCCTCAGTACCATTAGATGAATTACCTTGTCCGTGGTTAAGCAAGAAACTGAACACATGGGATCCAGTTGCTATTTTTATGGAGTTACCTTCTCTTTACACTGTAGTAGCTGGGGCTTCTTCCCTGTGCAGCCAATACCTCATTCCTGGCAGGACTGAGCTTCAAATGGCTTAGTCAGTTCAGGCAATACTTAGTAATGTGGGTAGCTGTGCTTAGGTAATACATACCGCACGTACTGTCAGCTTAGTCCACCCCATGCCTACTAATGTAGGATGAAGTACTTGAGGCCTGCCTGCAAGCATGAAAGAGCAGCAAGCGAGTCTGCTGTGCCTGATTAGGAGCCTGATCACACTCAATCGCACTGATCAAATAATTCACCTTCCTCGTACCCATCTGCGATCTAGCGACTTCTGGTTAAATGGCCTGCTATGGTTTTAAAAAAAAAACAAACATGACCCTACACTTCCTTGCAGCAGGCATGAATTGCAAACCCAATTGCTGTGCTGGCCATCTTCAGACCTGACTGTGGGACAGGTACGTCAATGGGGCTGGATGCTGCCCAGATGGAGGTCAGACATTTCACATTCAAGTCACTCGAGGCTGTGCCCAAAACACAAAAATGCTAATGAAGATAATTTCCCTCCCTCCTTCCCTTCCTTCTGCTTGGGTGTTGGTGTCCATGACATGAACAAGGGTGTCTGCAAGAAACAGCTATTGACCAGGTGACACTCTCACCATAGAAAAGCCTGGGTCCATCATCCTTTAGTGGGGAATTTCTCAATGTATAATATCCACAGGAAGCATCGCCTGTGGCAGGAGAAAGGTCAGTGAGGGGAGACCTTTGCAAGACTGAACACAAAGACACAAGGTAGTGCTGACTAGGATGTGGAGTGAGTGAAAGAGAGAGCAGGAGAGATTTTTATTCACTTTCCATTTCTAGACTAGGGAAAATGTGGGTCCCCTTCAAAAGCAAACAGGTGACCTGGTCACCCAGGATACGGAGAAGGCTGAGGTACTCAATGACTTCTTTGTCTCATTCTTCACTGAGAAGGGTTCTAGCTGCACTGCACAAGTTGCAGAAGGAAAAGACAAGGACTGGGAGAATGAAGAACCTCCCACTGTAGAAGAAGATCAGGTTTGAGAATACCTAAGGAATCTGAAGGTGCACAGGTCCATGTGACCTGGTGAGATGCATCCATGGGTCCTGAGGGAACTGGTGGATGAAGTTGCCAAACCATTGTCCATCGTATTTGAGAAGTCGTGGCAGTCTGGTGAAGTTCCAATCGACTGGAAAAGGGGAAACATAACCCCCATTTTCAAGAAGGGAAAGAAGGAAGACCTGGGGAATTATAGGCCGGTCAGCCTCAACTCCGTGCCAGACAACATCATGGAGCAGATCCTCCTGCAAACTATGCTCAGGCACATGGAAAGTAAGGAAGTGATTGATTACAGTCAACATGGCTTCACTAAGGGCAAATTGTGCCTGACAAATTTGGTGGCCTTCTACGATGGGGTCACAGTGTCAGNTGTCCAAGTGGCCATCGGTGACAAGTGCCATTCCTCAGGGGTTGATACTGGGACCAGCACTGTTTGACATCTTTGTTGGTGACATGGACAGTGGGATTGAGTGCACCCTCAGCAAGTTTGCCTATGACACCAAGCTGTGTGGCGTGGTCAACACACTGGAGGGAAGGGATGTCATCCAGAGAGACATTGACAGGCTTGAGAGGTGGGCCAGTGTGAACTGCATGAAGTTCAAAAAGGCCAAGTGCAAGGTCCTACACATGGGTCGGCACAATCCCAAACACAACTATAGGCTGGGTGGCGAATGGATCGAGAGCAGCCCTGAGGATAAGGACTTGGGGGTGCCTGTTGAAGAAAAACTCAACATGAGCCGGCAGTGTGCGCTGGCAGCCCAGAAAGCCAACCGTGTCCTGGGCTGCATCAGAAATAGGGTGGCCAGCAGGGTAAGGGAGGTGATTCTCCCCCTCTACTCTGCTCTTGTGAGACCCCACCTGGAGTACTACGTCTAGCTCTGGAGTCCTTAGTACAGGAAAGACATGGAGCTGCTGGAGCAAGTCCAGAGGAGGGCCACAAAGTTGATCAGAGGGCTGCAGCACCTCTCCTACAAGGACAGGCTGAGGGAGTTGGGGTTGTTCAGCCTAGAGAAGAGAAAGCTCCGGGGAGACCCAACTGCAGCCTTCTAATACCTGAAGGGGACCTACAGGAAAGCTGGAGAGGGGCTGTTTCTTAGGAAGTGCAGTAACAGGACAAAGGGTAATGGGTTTAAACTGAAAGAGGGGGGATTTAGATTGAACCATTGAACCTTCGGAAGAAATTGTTTACTGTGAGGGGGGTAAGGCAGTGGAACAGGTTGCCCAGAGAAGCTGTGGAGGCCCCTGGCAGTGTTCAAGGCCAGGCTGGATGGGGCTTTGGGCAATCTGGTCTAGTGTAGGGTGTCCCTGCCCATGGCGGAGGAGTTGGAACTAGATGTTCCTTGTGGTCCCTTCCAACCCAAACCACTCTATGATTCTATGATTCTTTAGCCAAAATGTGGGGACACAGAATAATAAATTGTGTGAATGGGTTGAAAACAGAAGCTGTTCTCCCATGTCTAGTATGACTCACATAATGCTTGGGCCTTAGAGACCCAGAATTTTTCCAAAGGGTCTAAATAAGGTAGCATCTATTTTTCCCCTTTCATCCTTGATCACATGGGAGTGGACCCTTTCCATCTGCAGTGCTGATGGAGATGTGTCTCACAGCAGCCCCATATCCCTTTGAATGTGGGTTCCCAACCAGTTCATAGAAGATGACCATGTGGGAAGGCTGCTGAGCCAGGGGTAATGCCAGCCTTACCTTTTCTGGGACAACTTGCTTGACACCAGGCATTTAACAGAGTGGGTGCAATGGGTGGGCATGAAAGGTTTTTCCTAGCAAACCAGAGAGTGAGAGTCAGTGGGTGTAAAAGGAGGATGGCTGGTGTATTGGTGAGAAGGGTGCTACAGCCTGCCCAGCCAGAGAAGAACCACCATCAGCCCAGGGGAGTGACGTGCACGGAGGCATGAAAACCAACTATTTTCTGCAGTGTTGTTTGCAACACCGCAGGTGTGAAGGAAGGCCAGACTCCAAGGTTTTGGGGACTGCTGCCACATTGGCTGCTTTTTTTTGGCTTCTGTTTGCTTGGGATAATTTTGGTTATTTTTTTCCTACCAAACACAAAGGCAAGAAGTGGCCAGTCAGCAACAAAACTGGCGTGATCCCTGGAAGGAAGGGCAAGCTGGAAAGAGGCTCTGCTGGAACAGCCCAGAGGTTCCAGCACTCCAGGAACAGCCCAGAGGTCTGCTCTGCAACTGTGCCCACGCACCTGCAGTGCTGCCCTCAGGCGAGCGCGTGGGGTGGGAGCTGTTGCTGCGGCCACCCCGACCGGCACCCCCAGGGGGAGGGGGCTACATGGACCAGGTAAATCACATTGGAGGGTTTGCTTCAGTACCACGACTGCATTATTTCTTTTAAAAATTGGATTTTAATAAAAACAGCTACATCTTGTTTTTTCCTGTTTGTGATGCAAAGATGAAACAAGTCTCACAGCCTTTCAGTTCTGTGTTGTCAGCCTCTGACCCTATCAGCTGGCAAACCGCTGGGAGCATAGTAATTACTCGGATGCTGATTTACTTCATTCTAATGATGGTAAATTCATATGCCCTTCTCACGGTGTGTAAATGGGACGGACTAGCACTTTTAAAAACCCCTTATTTTAAGCCCATAAGAATGCTTCATGGCTTCCCCTCCTTCAGGTCTCCAAGGAGAAGCTATTCTTTATTTTCAATATCTTGTTATTGTGAGGCAGCCAGGTCAAAGACGTACAATTTACATGTTGTTCTGACAACGTTTTCAGTCTGCCAGTTTGTATGCGGCACGCAATCCCAACTTTGCCTGATGAACAACACGCATTTCAGAGCAGCGAGTGCCTTGACTGTGCTCAATGTATTGCATATTTGCAGTTCAACTGCCTGTAACTCTGGGCTTTTATGTTATATATCTGTCTGTACAGCCGTCTGTCTCAGTACTTATTGGGCACTAATTACCATCTTAACTAGGTGCTGAGCACATTAAGAGGAGATAAAAATCAAATAGGACAGATTTTTAAAGGTATATGCTCTTGCCATTGGGGTAATGTTAGTGATATAGATACTAGCATTGCATAGTTGGTAAGATACAGATACATATCTATATATGTTTGTGTCACCTGTATGTACACAAATAAAATATGAAATTAATTTAAGCTTATTTGATTGAACAAGTGACATTAATTTAGGTATGTGTTGTACAGAGTTCCTTGAGCCACTCAGGAGACGGACACACATGCTGACCTGAAGCAGTCCTACTATGGTTTTTCTGGGCCTCTTTTGTGGAGACCCAGCCAAGTGTTCATTCCCCAGGCATATAACAATTTTCTATATAAAGAATGGGTTTAAAAATAACTCGTATGTACCTCTTAGATTCAGATGTTCTTTTTAGCCATGGAAAACTCAACGTTGTGATGACATATGTTCCCACTGGGAAAAATATTTATTCTCCTTCCTTTACAAAATGTAGTGCGCACAATCTGGATGATAATTTGGGACCATATTTTTCATTAAATGTCTCAAATATGAAATTAAGCACTTGTGTTGATCTGACCCTATTTCTAGCAGAGCAAAGTACAGAAGGAGTATGCATGGGAATATCATTCACACTCCTCCCTCCTTATATTTCAAACTGAACCTGACATACTTGGTACTCGTTCACTTTCTTTCGTGCTTATTTTCCTTTCTGTATGAGCACTGATGATAAGTGTATCACAAATGAATAGAAAACACCTATCTGTATTTTGCTTTTTGTTGAGTATGAATGAGCACAGCAACACCCACCCTGCTCTGATTGCCCAAGCCTATGTTCTTCACTCTGGTGGTTTTGCAGCATCTCAGAATGTTGTTCTGCAGAAACATTGTGAAATGCTATAGAAAATGAACCACACACCCCCCTACCTCTCTAGGCAAATGGTAAATGCATGCTACTGTTGCTCTTGGAACCTATGGACAGGCAGTACACTTGCAGGCAGGGATAGGGCCATGCTGATATTCTTCCTGTTCAGTATTTTAAATTCAAATGTCCATAATAGGATCGTTTCCACATGATACGTTAGTATTTAAAAGCAAAATGTTCTATTTAGGAAGGCACCCTTATCCACCAGCCAGTTAAGAAAATTCTATAGAAACAAAAAAGGGGGAAAAAATGCATCAGTCTTCGCATGTCTAATACTAACCATGACTAGTAACTTCAGAGGCACTGCAAAAAGGAAAAGACATATGGTAGTCAGGTGCATCTGTTATAGAGATGTATATGTTATACCTACACATCCAGAAATTAGGGCAAGGAATTCTTCTGCCCTGATACAGATGTTGCATCTGTGGAGGTCTACATCTGATCCAGCTATCCAGTGCTCCCTTGGTTGTGGATGGGTAGAAACAGGCACTTGTGAGGCACAGTCTAGCTCTTGCAAAGGCAGAAGTCTTCAGTTGGTCAGATGAACCATACTACTGAAGTGCATGTTACTCTCTTTTGGGGAAGGGGGAAAGCAAATTGATTTACCAACTTTGTTGTAGACATTTAGAGTTAGATCAGACAAATTACATCATAGATTTTTGGGGGAACGGTAACATTGACTACCCTTTTCCAAGGTAATAGCTGAACTCCAGCCCCTGTGACATTCAAGGATTCTTTTTACCGTGGATTTAAATGAGACAAGATTGATATGGCTTGCTGCATTTATTCAGTGTCCTTTAGGGAAAGAAAGATGTAATTTGAGAGCTCAATAAATCAGACATGTCTGCACATATTTAAAATAAATGAGTTGGGTTCATTTTCCAAAGACATCTGTCTAGTGCCATTTTAGACAACCTACATGATCTCTGGTGACTTCTTTAGAGGGTCGTGGCTCTTCCCAGTCTCCTATGTCACTGCCTGTTGGCCCTGTGCCGGTTCCTCTGATGGCCCTGGGTGCTATACTTAGTCAGCTGAATCCCAACAAAAACAAGGTCTGGAAGGAAATGCTAAAGATACACAACATTTGTAGGAATAAGTGTCTTAGTTCCCGTGGGGCAACGAACCCACAGCTGATGGTGCACTGCAGCATCTGTCTTCAAAGCAAGTCACTGAGTCAAAATGGCCAAGCATAGAGAAAGATGATAATAAACGAGATACTGTGTTATTTATGGATGGGAGGAGATCATGATTCAGGCAGCTCATCCTCAACTCATGTTGATCAACTCTTCTTAGCACTTACGAAAATATTCTGTAGCCAGTTTTATGCTGTGATGAGATGTTGAACGGCTTAAAATACATTCTGATCTGACAGAAACAAATGTTCAGGAAGGCCCCACCACAAAACTTCACTCTGAGTCTACGCATGCTACATACATTGCAGAAGGCCTACTTTAGAAATGGATTGCTAAATGTGGCAAATGCAAGTGCTGTAGATTTTAAATGGAAATACTCAGTAACATCTGCTGCTGATGGGTTCAGTGAATGTTCCTGAAGGTGGATAACTGAAAATTATATGGTCTGATGCAAAGAAGCCAAGAAACATACACTTCTATTCTCTTTCCAACCATCGCACAGCCTTTATTAAGCAGAATATTAAATTAAATCTGAACAGCATTTATCTCCTAAAATTCAATTTTTCTGAGCATACGTCAGATAAAATCCATTCCATCTTCTGTATGACTTTTAACTGCTTGCTAATGCAGTATGTATCGTGAACTGCATATGGTAGGAAAAAAAAAATGATGGGACACTCGTCTGGATTAGGAGTAAGGCATCCAAAATAAATTTGAGGAAAATGACCTTAATTCAGCAAAGTGCTTCAGCTTTAAGCATGCAAATAGCCAATGAATCACACGCTTAAAGTAATACTCATGTATGTGCTTTTTGCTAAATTAGGCATAAATTAGTTTCTATATGAAATGGCAGCAAAGGCCCAGTAAAAAGACAAAACTAACAAACCCCACAAAGAAAAGATAACCATGAAAGCTTTGGTTCAGAAGCAATGCTTTCTCAGATGTAATACAGTCCACATAAGGTCTGTTCTGTTTTTACTCAGTCACTTTATTATTTATTGCTCAGTATCAAAAGGAATCAAACTGACATTGATTAAAGGCCATTGTGAGTTGTAGGTAATATTCATATAATTCTTTGAATAGTATGATGCACATTGTAGGGATAAATTGAAATCATAGAGGATTGAAATAGGGAATCACAGTATGATGCAATCATGTAAACAACAGCACATATGTGTAGATTAATACAGATTTCATTTGTCCACTTGACAGGCCTGATCAAAAGTAGCAAATATTTTAATTCTAGCAAACGGTTGAGTTTTTCCTTTGAACGAATGACTATAAAAAAAAAAATCTTGTAAAGCAGAGTGGATTAATGTCTCTACTGCTTTTCCTCTTGATCTTTAAGGCTTATCAGAATCCTCTGTCCTGCCACTGAGTTTTTATTGGTTACTTAGGAAAATGAACTGAGCAAATGTTCATTGTTTGAACTGAAAAAAAAAATCCTAAGTTGCTGATATTCCCACAGAAGATATGAAATCAGATACTTTTGATCAGCCAGGAGGACATTAATAATTGGTGTAGATCTCTTATGTTATGAAGGACCACATTTCAGCAGTTGACACCCCTGCAACTTCCTCCTCTGCAATGAAGTGATACGTAAGAGCTGCAAAATGTGTCTCTCAGAGGCTGAAGACTGATTTGCTCCTTGAACTTCTGGTCATGCGTAGAGTTTCACTGGATTTCATAAGGCTTTGAGTAAGATCAGCTATTGAAATAGGGCAACCCAACTGTTGAGACCTGGACTGTGCAACACAAATTACCTTAGAAGATGAAAGCAGGACCGATAGCTTGTTTTTAGAAATCGTGTCAACTTTGCAAATGCCTATACTAGCTTGGCAGCTTGTGAATTTCTTCTTGCAGTATCAGGATTTAGGACTTTGATTTTGGGTTAATCGCAGTAAAGACTGGCATTCAGTCTCAAGCTGGTCAAATAAGGCATGAATTCAGCGGGGAGCTTTGGGATAGGGCTTAATCTCTACGTCATAATACATGCTAAGCTGTTTAAGTGTATTTGGTGCAATTACATCCAATTAAATACTTGGAAATTAGGTTCTCTGTCTTTCAACATCATAAGGCCCCTGCTCTACAACAGGATTGGCACTGACTGTCTTCTGTAACTTGGTCAAGATCCACAGGTCCCACAGACTGCTCTCCAGGTACCAAAAAGTTCATATACCCTAAACATGTTTGAAGACAGAAGCTTACATGGACAAAACAGACCTGTCTGCACAGTCTCACTGGGGTGGAGAAGATTTATGGGATGCACACAGTAGTTTATGTCAAGGAGGAATTCATGTCAGTGTATTTACTGCTGAATCTGCAAAACTTATACTTAGCAAATGATGACGACGCCTTTGGTGTGTGAACACAATGCTAAGACACGCAGTGCCTTTCTGTCACGAGTTCTGGATTTCGATAATTACAGACTTCACTTCCATGTGCAGTCTGTCCTTTCCTAGCATTTTCAGTCTTCCAAGGGGTTAGTTAACTGTTCTATTTTTTATAAATAGGATTAAATATATAAAATCTTTGAAGTGCAATAAACACAGAAAAATATAAAATGTTTCAAGCCTCTGGCTCTCTCCCATTTCACCCATTTTCTGTATCACCAGATAAAGGTGCAGGAAACACAGAGGGACTTTTCCACGCAGGCTTGTAAATCGAAGGGCCAGCTATTTTTGTGAGCTACGAGAGCAGCCATTACATCCAACAAACGCTGAGAGCTTTTGTTCGTGTACAGAGAAAACAAAGGACACACAGGTTCGCTACTCTTTCATATAGGAAGATTGCACAGAAAGAGAAAGCTGCCGACTTCCAGGGCACAGTGCATTTCTCGAACTGACGTTCACAGGATCTCTCCAAACTGCTTTGTTATAAGACTAAACACCAGGATTAAACGCTTAAACTGATCGGTTGAAAACTGTAGAACCACAGCCACACTTTACTACAAGCATTGGACTGTAGTACGAGGACAGTTTGAATGGTATTTTTCCCCCCTCCCCCCTAAATACACACTTCAAACAAGAAAGCAGTCCAACAGTTTTCTAAGACACAAGAACAGGACATGAGTTTAGTCCTTCAGAACAAGCTGTCTGTCTCCATCAGGGCTGTAACAGCCATCTTGCACCAGAAATCAGCCCAGACTTTTTTTCCTTACCTTATTCCTGTTAGTATCCAAGGATCCCTCATTTCCCTAGTGGTTTCTGACTATATTTTCTTTCAAACATTCCACTTTTATTATTTCTTAGTGTTGCTGTGGCAGTCTAAATGTCTTTTTCTTCTTGTAGTTGCAGTTTTCTCACTATTTCCCTGAACATCTGCAAGACAGCCCATCTGGGTTGACACAGTGTGAGATGAGGCAGACAGGCATTGCCAACAAAGGGCTCCTACTGCAGCAAGCGGGCTGTTGAAATCAGATGTTTTCTAAGACGTCTATGGGGACAAAACCTTTCTTCTTCCCGCTGTATACTTTGATAAAGCCATCGTGTTCCTTTTCAGAAGTCACACAAATCTGAATGCAAAGAAAGTAGGAAAATAATAAACTGCCACGATCAAGCAACAAATTATTCCTGGCTATTTGTCAGGTGGATTAGACATCCTGCTAGTTACTTCTGTAAGTCTAACAGTCCCTTTTAGACTCTCACTGCATTGATAAGAAACTCAAACTCATATTTAGAGAGTTACCTTTCCCCCTGCCTCCCTGAAGTGCCGCATATACATGAGAGACGTTAAAATCATCAAGAACTTTGTGGTGGATCAAAGATTTTTAACCTTGACTTACGACTTCAGCCTGCTGTAATGATTGTGATTTAGTTGTCTGTGTATGTGAGGATTGGATATTTTAGATCATGAGCTAGCTGACTCCCTCAACCGTTGGTGGTGAAAGTAATCATGATGCCAAGGCTGGTCACTTGTAGCAGCTGCTCTGAATACAAGCATATCCTCTTTTTCATGTTTAAGGAGCCCAACTGCTTCTCAGATGGGCAGTGGGTTACGTTATTTACTCAGCTCTTGCACTTACAGGTGCCTGTGCCTGATGTGGGCACCAAAGTATGTGATCTGAATCCTGTTCTGTGTGTTTGCGTAACACCTACTCCAGATGGAGGCAATTACGGTGAAACCATATGGTCTTCACAACAGTACACACCATGGTAAAGGTTTGCACTGCCTGAAGACCTTTGTGATCTCAGGTATTTCCACTTTAGGGCCCATCCTGAGACACTTCTGGTAATGACTGAGCCATTTGAAAGCCCAGTGACACACATTCTTTAGAATCATAGAATCACTAAGGCTGGAAAGGACCTCTGAGATCATCAAGTCCAACCATCAACCTAACACCACCATGCCTACTAGACCATGTCCTGGAGTGCCGCATCTATGCGTTTTTTGAACATCTCCAGGGACGACGATTCAACCACCTCTCTGGGGAGCCTGTTCCAATGCCTCACTACTCTTTCCGTGAGCACAGAGCCATACAGATATAAAGAATTGTTTTCAAACACCTGTGCCAAGGAACTATGTATTTCCTACCATTCAAACAAGGTTAAAAAATGGCCATAAAACTAACGGTCCTATTGAGACCAGCCTCCTGATTTCTCACGATGTCAGTGCCAGGCTTTTAAAGCCCTCTGTCTGGACTAACAGTCGCAAAGGCTCTGTCTGGTAGGTATTTACAGTGTTTAATTACAATAATTCAGAGGGTATGAAATGAACAAAAATGGCTTGAAAACGTTCCTGGCTAAATGCATTTCAGCGTAACTGTTAGGGATTGTATGGTGACACCTAAATACCACATCTGAATTCGGGCCCAGCTTGGCCTTCTGTTGTTACATACATAAAATTTACTAGCAACACTGATGCTGCCAGAGGGAAATGAACGATCATAAAAAAGAGGCGAAGCTGCTTCACATTTGCCACCTCCAGCAGTTGCTCAGGTGCATATCTGTACCTGTAAACAAAGGTTTGGAAAGCAAACGGACTCATTAATTTTCTTAGTTAAGATACCCACTTATCACTAACTGAATTGCATCCCTGGAGCAGAACGACTGAGCACAGCACCAGAGCTGATATATAATTAAAAAAGAAAAAAGTATTGTTGTTTGGGCTAAATCACATGGAAAGCATGGGAGAAATATGGAATTGATGCTGTATAGTTTAAGTACCATTGAAAAAAAGCCAAGCTCATGTGTGTCATGAATCCCTAGCACAGCAGCTGCTCCCTCGCCAGTCACACCATTTGAAGCAGAGAGGAGTAAAGCACGTGTACACAGAAAGGTGTTTCTGACTACTGCTATATGTTGCTCTGTGTCTCTGAGGACTATGAAAACTTCAACCATGAGAGAAAAAGCCCACAAAGAAGCACAAGGCTAACCATAGCTGAGCATGGGAGAGCATCCAAGAGTGGGAAAGAGCATCTGGGTTGAGAGGCCCCTTCTCGGTTGATCCCTGCTGCTGTGTGGGAAAATGAGCCTCTCCATAAGTAGACGTGGCTGGTTAAAAGGAATGCTTGAGTCCATCACTGTGTTTTCCTCCTAACTAAAGATGTCTGCAAGACCTCTAGCTTTTTGCATGGGCCAAAGAAACCCCCCAAAGAAGTCAGATCTCCAGAAGGGATCTCCAGCAGGTCTGCGCTGTTCAATAGCAACACTGCATTTCTTGCTTAACCTCTGGTACTGTGCAGAACATATTGTGAGAACAGAGTGCTTTTTCCTGATGTCTTGTACTGACAGCAGAATGATTTGTGGACAAAAGAAAAATACTGAACTTTCTGAACACTGGTTTTCTTTATCTTTTAGAGTGAAAAAGGATGGCAGATTTGGTCTTTTTATAGAGGGTTTTTTTTGGTTCTGCTACTGGTTTGAGTACTCCTTGATGTCAGTGGGAGCGCTCTGCTACAGCAATAGCTTTAGATCTTCACCAGGCATGAGAAGTACAAGGTCTTCCTGTAAGAACTTCTCTCACTCTACATACTAAGACATCAATATGAACTCTCCCAATTCCATCTGAAATTCTCTCACGCTAACACACTAAGCCTTGCGGGTGCTGGCCCCTAGCTGGCAGAGCTTTTACTCACTGCTGAAGGAAGGAATGAGTTGGGAGCAGAGTGAGCTTGGCCACAGTATGCCATACTTCCCTAATCCTGTGCGACTCAGGTCCCCTGGGGCTGTGGCAGCTGCTGGGACTTTGCAAAACCCTGGAGCTGCTCCAAATTCTGCAGTTTCAGAAAAGAGGGAACACAACACCATCTTTGGCCACTTTTGTGAGACATGTCACTTTTGTGACATCCTCTTTTGTGAGTGCTGCCAAGGATATCACCCACAAGTTGTAGCCCTGGGATTTGACTCTTGTCTGTCTTAAGTGGGTGTAAATCAGGAGTAACCCCAGAGAAGTGTATGGTAGTATCCAGAGTTCTGAACT
The DNA here is from genome assembly GCA_013399095.1 of Psophia crepitans. NCBI lineage: Eukaryota > Metazoa > Chordata > Aves > Gruiformes > Psophiidae > Psophia > Psophia crepitans. Next base: position 163,359 of record VWZZ01000441.1, read on the forward strand.
CCACTTGGTCAATCAGCTGTCACTGAGTACTAGCCCTCATGACAGATGGCAAACATGATGTTTGGGAAGGCACAAGGTGCCACAGCTACCATCAAGCGATCACAGTTTTCTGTATCAATTTGGAAACTGCTTAAAATGGCAGCTACTCAGGCTGGTGTGTTTTGGAGGGGAGGGCTACTGGCCTGACAAGGTAAGTGAGCCACAGAGCACCCATTCTCCGGTGAACTTGGCAGCAACACAAATGGAGACAAACAGTTGGGTTTTTTTCCGCTGCACCCTGGCTCAAGAGGTTAGTAGTGGAGTAAGCCACAGGGTAAGAAACCACATCTCAGGCTGTTTCTCAATCATGAACGGATATTTGGAAATAGCTGAAAGTGGTATCTAATACTATGAAGTCACTTCCACATTCTTTCATCTCATTTTGTTTAAAATACCCTGCCTAAAGCACTAAAACCAAAACAAACAACTGTTTGGTTCATGGCTGTTGTCTGAACTTGTCAACACCTGCCCTGAGGATTTTCGATCTGTCAGTCAGCCCTGAGCAGATGGGGGAGATGAGCAATTAGGAAATGATCCTTTAATCTGCATGATCATTAATACTCTTCCATTCTTCTAGGTCCTGTGCCTTGAGTTTGTGCTCAAGTGGCAAATTCTCTTTGTCCAGGAACAACTTTGAAATTGCTCTAATTTTCTGCAGCTGTCTTTTACTTATCTTCTCTCTCCTGTGTATTTAACCAGTCTGTCAGTCACAGACTGGTTCTGATGAAACAGGAATTTGGTTGTGAGGACAGCAGTTTCAAGAGCTGTCCTGGAGCCTGCAGACAGTGCTAGGTCAAGAGGTCTGAAGCTCGTCTTCTGCCTGTCTGTAAGAATGACAGCACAGGGGCACTGAGTTTCTACATCTGCTGCTGCCTGTGCACTGAAGCTTGTGCCCACATGAGCTTTGTGGATGGAAATGATAAGTAGTTTGGTTTTCATACCCATTCAGCTGTAGTGCAAATGATGATGACAGGTTTTATATCAGCTGTTTCATGAGCTTTTGGACTGAGAGCACCAAGCTTGTTTTACCTATGGCACTTATTTAGGCTTTTAAAGATGACCTGGAGTAAACTGAATGCATGGCGTGCCCGCCATTTCAGCGAGTGCCCACCATTTCAGCGAAGCCATCGAGGCGAAGGGCTCTGGAGCAGAGAATTGCGCCAGCGGACCCTTGCTAAAGCGGCTAAACTGCAGCTGAAACGATGGTGGTGAGAGCACAGAGCGAGAGAGGGCTCCCAATTTCCCCCCCCAGGGGTGGGAAAGAGGCAGCGACTCTGACTCAGCGTGGGTGGGGACAAGGGTGATGGGTGACCCAACCTCCCCCCACATACAAGAGCAGCCCCCAGGGAGCGTGAGTGAACAGGGCGTGGCACGGCAGAAGGGCGTGGCGCGGCAGAAGGGCGTGGCGTTGCAGTTTGCGCTGCAGTTCACGCAAGTGGGGCGTGTGGGTGGGGCCTGGGCACCCTACGGGCTCAGCAGAAGAGTGCCATCGGTGGTCATCACT
>VWZZ01000442.1:1101-12443 GCA_013399095.1 Psophia crepitans
GTTCCCAGGATGCCCCACACGAGCTCCGCTGCCGTCGTCCAGCCGCTCCACGCCTCCTGCTTCCTCAGAAGGAGGAGCCGGGACCGGGGCCGGGCCAGCACCGCAGCCAGGCCAGCAGCGGGCGGAGCTGGCGGGGGCGGCGGGGGNACTCCCTCCCGCTCCCGACCCCCCGTCTCACCGAGCAGGGCCGCCGTGCTGCCCACCGATGTGTACATTCATGGCCCCGAAATCCTTGTTCCTCGTGGCATCGGGTAGAGCCACACACGACCTGCCCTTTCGACCGTTAAATACCGTTATTAGCCGGTGCGCCGGGCAGGAGGACGGCAATCGCGTTCTCGTTTGCTCGGAGACGCTCTCGAGCAGCTGGGACTCCCCGGCTGCCAGCCTCCGCCAGGCTGCCCTCCAGCGCCGGGGCTCCCTCCTCTCCCTCACCTCCTACCGCAATGACAGCCCTTCCTTTGCTCCTCCTTCCGCTGCTCGGCTGCTGCCCCCGAGGCTCGGGAGCCGCCTCTCCCCGTCTCCAGCCTCCACCCCTCCTGGTCGCCTGCTGGGGACCAAACGGACAAGTCTCTCAACAGCAGGACAAGGAGCACCGGCTCTCATGCCTGTGGAACAGCACCATGAGCCTGCGCTACCAGCCCGCCCCCGGAGCAAGACCAGAGGCAGAGAGGAGAGGCGGACGGCCACCACCCCCACCTCGCTGTTTCTGGTACCTGAACTCGGCCTGGGTGAAGAACACCTCGCGCTGGTCAGGCCAGGTCACGCTGCACACAGGCCTCCTACCCAAAAGCGCTCCTCCACCCGTGTCCTCCAGCCTCCTTACAGTGCAGTGCTCGTCTGCTTCATGTGCTGCACCCGAGTGCTTTCACCACAACGTGAGCATCGAGGTGTCTGGGCAGGACATGTGGCTGTTCGTGCTTTGGCCACAGACACACCTGATCCACGTGTGGCAGCCAGTAGAGCTGGGCTGGTGTGCACGCCTCAAGAGCGCCAGCTGGCAGTACCGCTTCAGCAGCCAGGGAGGCAGCCCCTCTACTCTGCTCCTTCCCAGCAGCGAGCACCAAGACTCGCTGCCACCTGCTATCTACCCAACAGCCGAGCTGCAACAGGCCTGTGCCACCTACTACGCCTACCGCTTGACTGTGCGCTACAGGCACCGTGGGCTCCACGTTGCTTCGGTCAGCATCGAGCAGATGCCTCATGTAAGCCTCAGCCTCTCTCTCAAGGTAGAGTCTGACTTGCTGCACGTCCTCAGTGTCAGCTCCAAGCTCCTTAGTGTTCCTCGACAGCCTCTCAGCCTCTCCTGGAGGCTTCAGCCCCTTACCCCGAGGACACTGGCCTACAAACTGGTGGACACGCAGGCCATGGGAGGTTGGCTCCATTCCTACAGTTCCTTTACTCTGCAGAGCAACTTCTGTGCCGTTCCCACACCTCAAAGCCTGGGTGAGGTGGTGGCCAGCATTTACTTCCACGCTGATGGAAAGAACTTTGAGGAACTGACAGGAGAACTACATCTGCTCCACGGTACCCTGAGCCTTACTGCAGGCAGAGAAACTCCCACCCGTGTCAACCTTCACCCAGGGAAGACCAACAGTAGCACTGATATTTTCAGGTACAACCACAGCACGTTTTACACAACCAAAGAACACAGCCCTGTTTCCACACACGGCCCTAACACAAGCACTGTGTTCTACCAACACAAGGACCTCTCCTACTTACTCTCCATAGAGTTTGTGGCCTTCCAGTGGTACAAGTTCAATATGTACCTTTACATGAGCCAGAAGAGGGCTTTATTTAGGTCTCTGGCAGAAAGAGACCTTGAAGTCCACGTTTTTAGCAGCAGCCGTCCTTTTCTGCACAACTTTACTTATGTAGTGTGGTTTATCCCTGCACAACATCCAATGCTGCAGTGCGAGTGGACCTTCCACCTGCAGGTTGTCGGAACACAAAAAGACCGCCTTCTCCAGAATAGCACGTACACATACAACGATCACGTAAGAAACGCCACACGGTTTGTCCGTCGCTCCGCTTTACCCTTTGATCCAGAGAAATACACGGGGTTTGTGGCAAAAGTGAACTGTACCAAAAGTGCACTTACACCAGCTCTTTTAAGAGTCAGGGTCAACAACTACGCTGCAAAAACCATAGAAGCACCAGTGGCTTGCCAGAAAGAAGCCTGTTACATAGACACTGTGTGGATTCAGAGGCCTGTTCTTCATACCTCTATCCTGCGCCAGAAAAGGGGCACATCTTTTTACCTCTTTGTCAGACTGCTAGTAGACTGCAACGTTGGTATATCTATCAAGCCCTTGTGGCGAATCTACCGTGTTCAGGACACAACAACTATTCCGGACTGGTCAAACCCCATAAACTCTTCTTTGATGTACGGCGTAGAAATGATACGCTTAACAGTTCCCAGTTTTACTTTAGATTATGGGTTATATCTGTTTTATTTCACTGTTGCCATAACCCCGATTAGGACCACAACAGTCCTCAGGGGCTCAGATAAAGTTTATATTCAGATTGAGAGCACCGATCTCGTGGCAAACATTGCAGGAGGCACGTTCCGCACAGTGGGTTTTTCTGACAATTGGACTCTTGATGGCTCTGCATCCTACGATCCCGACTCGCAGGAAGGACTAAAGGGAATCACGTTTACTTGGTACTGCACCAAAAAGGTGTCAGACTATAAATACATGAAAGTCAGCCCAGGAAACAGATGCCATCCATCCCAGAGGGATTTGAAATGGTTAACACCCTCAGGTCCAGTTCAAGTAATGTCGCCAGAATCCCTCCCAGGAAATGCCGTATACTACTTCCGTCTAGTAATACAAAAGGACAGAAGGAGGAGTTATGCTGACCAAACTGTAGATGTGCAGCCCGGCTCCCCACTCCTTCTGGATGTGGCGTGCCTCGAAAACTGTGGTAGCACTCTCATTCCAACAGAGAGATTTACCTTGTCTGGAAAATGCCGAAACTGCAGAACAAACAGTCATCCGGCCTACTACTGGTCCCTTTTTTCAGAAAACTCCACAGAAATCAGCTTTGACTGGTCTTCCAGAACCTCAACGGGGAGGTCTGGCGCTTACCTCTCTATACGTGCTCTGACTTTTACAAAGACTGCTCACCGGTCCTACATTCTTCTGTTAAAAGTAACTACCTGGGATGGTAGGTCCTCGATCTACAGACACGCGTTTAAGGTAAATTCTCCTCCTAGGGCTGGCAAGTGTACCATCAATCCACGCCGGGGTACAGCTTTTCTGACAAAATTTGTTGTTCAGTGCAGTGGATTTTCTGACAGCAATTTACCTCTGACATATAAAGTGATAGTAGCTTCCAATGTACCCAAAACTACCAAAATAACTTCTGTGGAGGAAAATACATTTGGCACAATCCTGTACTTTGGTTATCAGCCTAAAACTCCTCCATCTTTTCTCCCAGTTGGAGTGCCCTCTGAGAATTACGCCTTGACACTTTATGTTCAAGTCCATGATTCCCTTGGGGCATTTACCCAAGTGAGTTTACACGTCCGCGTGCAGAACCCAGTTAACAGTCGACCACCAGCTGTTGTGTTTCATGAACTGCTGGCCTCAGTGAATGGTTTAAGCGCACCCATGACATCTTATCTCCAGACTGGAGATTATTTGAGCGCAGGTTATTTGGCTTACCTGGCAGCCTCCGTCTTAAATTATATTAAGGCCACACCAACTCTCCAGCTCTCTAAGGCTCACTTTTGGGAAAGCCTGATTAAAACAGCCCTGAATATTTCAGCTGGGAGCACTATGGAAATCAACCAAGTAGTTGCTTCTCTTTCGCAAGTCACTGAGGAAGCTGATGAACTGAACGTTAGATCACAACACCTCGCCATTAGGAAACTGACAGAAGTAACGGGACTGCTGAGGATACAGAGGAATGAGAGCCATTGGTCCGAGGAAGCAGAAATTCAGAGCAGTGGGATACTACGATGCTTGTCCAACATCCTGAAAGCTGCCCTTCTGCACCGCAGGAGTGTCAATGTAAGTGGAGTTAAACAAATCTTCTCCATCATGGAAAATTTAACGGAGATAGTTTTCCAGGGCAAAGTCCCTGGAGAAACAGAAACTCTGATGAAAACAAAACACTGGAATATCACCCTCAAGAAAGATGAAACCTGGAACATTGCAAATGCTTTCTCTATCAGAAACACCTGCAGGAACTGCTTTTATCCATCACTGAAAAAGGGAAATTATTCAGGATTGCCCCATGATGCTGTCATCTCCACTGCCGTTTTTGAGTTTGAGGAGAACCCCTTCCCTTGGTTAGGTTACACATCAGAAATTGCAACGATGGTCTTGGGGTTCAAAATGGCAGAGAGCAAGGCTAATGGGGATCTACTAGGGATCGTGCCTGAAGGAGCAGAAATTACCATTGCTAGGAAACATAAGGACACTTCAACTTTTCAATTAGCAATGGGACCCGATAAAACACAAGCCTACACAACAGGCGGATTTAGCTTTGAAGTCAACAGAAATACCAAGACCATGTACATCCAGATCCTGACAAAATTAAAAGTTACTTTCCAGGTGCTAGTATTTACAGGTGCCAACATCACTGATGCCCATCCCATAGCCTCGTTTGCTGCTTTTCACAACATGTCGACCACTGCAAGCAAAAATGAGACAGCTAGCACTGACTGTAACATTAAGGCTCCTTATATTATCTGTCTCCCAGAGTCATTGCTGACAGCCACGGCTCAAGGAAGCGGTACGGACACCTATAACATCTCCATTGTCTTGCTGACACCCTATGTCGTAAGGTATCAAACCCAGACACTGGTAAGCATACACGTTTTCAGTGATCAGTGCGTATTTCTGGATGGGCCTCGGAGTCTGTGGAGAGAAGACACGTGCAGCCTTGGCTCCTTGACCAACTGGCAGAGGGTGCACTGTGTCTGCAACATGAAGCGGAGTCGCAGAAGTCTGCCAGTCCACACTGCGCCAGACGCACCCATGTGGGACATCAGGTTCCTGGCAGCCAAAGTGATAGTTACCCCCAACATGGTAGATCTGGGAAAAACCCTGATAGCAGACATACCTAAAAACCCAGTGACCCTCTTAACAGTGCTGTTTATTTTTGCCGTCTACTTTCTTTTGTCCCTCTGGGCCATCAGAAAAGACCGGGCTGACAGGGACAGCAAAGGCAAGATTGTAGTTCTGCCAGACAACGATCCCTTTGATGAAGTGAGCTTTTTGGTCACTTTGTATACAGGCAGTCGCTGGGGAGCTGGAACCAAAGCAGATGTGTTTCTTCAGCTCATTGGCCAGAACGGCGAGAGTGATGTCCACTGTTTACGGCACCCACATTTTCCATCTTTCCAACAAGGAAGCATTGATTCCTTTCTCTTAACTACTAAGAAAGACTTGGGAGACATCTGCTCCTTCAGGGTCTGGCACAACAACAAGGGCCCATCTCCCAGCTGGTTCTTAAGCAGAGCCAAAGTTGAGAATATGTCCACCAGGAAGACCTGGTTCTTCATGTGCAGGAAATGGCTTTCTCTCGACAAAGGCGATCGCTTAATAGAAAGGACATTTTCCATCATGAACCCCAAGACACCTCTGTCCAGAATCGACTATTTTCTGATCCATCTTGCCAACAGCCTGAGAGAGGGACATCTGTGGCTATCCATTTTTACTCAAGTTCCTACCGGCACTTTCAGCAGGCTCCAAAGGCTGTCTTCCTGTTTAGCAATATTATTGTTAAACTTGCTCGTTGACATTATGTTCTTTAATGCTGACAAGAACGAAGAATCTCCAATACACCTGAGGTATCTGAGATCAATAACAGTAGGAATTGAGTGTGCTTTGGTTACCATACCTGTGGAAATGCTTATAATTGCCTTATTTAAGTATTCCCAGAAGGAACCTTCTACTCATGGTGCAGCTCAGACAGACCCAAAAGTGAGTTCACCTCTCCTGTCTGGAAATCTTAAGAACTGGAAGGAACGCTTGCAAAATTTGTCCCTTTCAAAAACGTCCGCACAATCGAGGAATAGCAGTCCCTTGGAGAACCTTCCTGGCTCCAGCAACTCCCAGAGCCCACCGTGTTCCGGAAAGACAAGAAGTCAGGCAGCTCCCCGGAACCAGAGTCATTGCACAGTTTCTGAAAGAGATGCAAATGTAACAGGAACACAGGAGCAGACGATAATCGCAAATTCCCCTCCAATCGCAAAGGCCTGCCAGAGAAGGCCCCCATCAAATTCCGACTTTGGTGAGAATTATGCAGAAGAAGGGGGCAAGTTTCAGAACGAAAGGACACCACCAGGCATTACCCCCATGCCCTTTCGCAAGAGACCGCCCATACTTTTTTGGTGGTGGTGCGTCTATCTCTCGTGGGTACTAGTTCTAGCGGTCACAGGGCTATCATCATTTTTCATTGTGTTATACGGTTTGTCTTACGGCTATCAGACTTCCCTAGAGTGGCTCTTAGCATCTGCCATCTCCTTTATTGAGAATGTGTTTCTGCTTTCAATTCTAAAAATCAGTTTTTTCTCAGCTATGAATACAATTCGTCCAAAATACTGTGTAAATATAACATGGTTAACTCAGAAGAAGTATTCTGAGATCAAGCTGCCTAAAGAAACAATGAGTGCTGACGAGATGAGAGACATGCACTTGAAACTTGCTAAAGTCAGAGGCACCAAGCAGTATAAGCCTTTAGAAGCTGACGAAATTGCAAACGTGCTGAAAAGGGGAAAAATTCAAGTCAAGGCATTTCTTTTCACAAGAGGTTGCATCAGTCACCTTGTCTTTTTAACACTGCTGTTAAGTTTAGCCTATTCCACTGAGAACGCCAACAGCTTCCGCTACAACCAATTCATCCACAACCAATTCTCTCCACGACTCTTCAGTGTAGATAAGCTAGAACATATCTACGGCTGGGTGAAAGGCTTGTTCTTGCCTTTGATCCACAACAATATTCAGCCAACCTTTCTCCCGCAAAGCTGGTCCAAAATCATTGGTTTGCCTAGGATGAGGCAAGTGCGGGCTAAAGGTACTGAGAAAAAATGTTTCCGTCCTCACAGCTTTGGAAGTGACTTTGTGATCAGTACAAGCCACTGCCTTCACAAGTATGGTAGTGACATCCCAGAGAAAGGTGACTACGCTGGCACTTGGACAAAGGTTGCCAACCGGTCTGTTTCCAAGGGTGACAGCAGTGACAGCGCGTTCACTTACCAGCGAAACAGGACTCCGTGGCTGTATTATTCATATGGAGATTTGCACATGTATGGACCAGCAGGATACTCGTTTTACTTTTTCCCTGAAGAAGGAAGAGCTAATTCAACCACAAGGCTGGATGCTCTACAACAGAACAACTGGCTTGATGAAAAGACATGGGCTGTGATCATTGAACTAACCACGTTTAACTCAGACGCAGGCCTCTTTTGCACCATCTCGGTCATATTTGAAATGTCTCATCTTGGGGTCATAAAACCAAGTTTGTCAGTACACTCTTTTGCACTCCCAATTTTTCATCAGCAAACTAAAGCTCAAATGTTTGTGTTCGTAGCTCTTCTTGCCTTTCTGTTCATTTACATTGCAGAGGAGCTTCACATCATATGCCAAGAAAAAAAAGATTATGCTAAAAGTGTTTCCAACATTATCAACTTGAGCTTAAAATCAGTATTCCTCCTTTCTGTTCTTTTAAGGGTCCTAAAATTCAAGATGGGAGAAGACATGGTGAAATTTTACTTACGACACCCAAATGATTTCATTCCTTTTCATGCAGTTTCTCATTTAGACAAGTTTTTAAGGATTACTATGGGCTTTTTAGCATTTCTTGTAGTTTTGAAAACTCTAAAATATGCTCAATTCTTTTATCACGTGCGCCTGGCAAAAAGATCGATCTCAGCAGCCCTTCCTGGAATCTCCTCAATGGCCCTCGTGGTGGTGGTGTACTTCTTTATATTCACAGCTTTTGGCTACGTTGTGTTTGGGCAGCACGAACGGAACTACAACAACATGGTTCACTCAGCTCTGACCGTATTCTCTTACTGTGTTTCAGATTTCAGAGATACTGCATTTTCATCCAACAGGTTCCTGGGTGGTCTTTTCCTAGCCTCCTTCGTGTTGGTGATGATCTGTGTCTTGATCAATATCTTCCAAGCTGTTATTATGTCTGCCTATGGAGATATGAAACAACCTGTATACGAAGAACCCCCTGATGAAGCACAAGCAGTTACTTTTGTACTGCAGAGGCTGAAAAAGATATTTTATCATCTGATCGGTAAAACATCCAAAACCAGCGAGCCTGATCTTTTTCACAGTGTACTCTATGGGCAGCCTGAGAGAAGACATCGGCGACATTTAGGGCTCAAGAAGAGAAAAATAAATGGAAAAAAAATGGTTTATCTTGTCATATGAGCAACAAATGATATAGCATTCAAGACCACCTTTACTCTGTAATACTTGTATTTCAAATAAATGTTCATAAATAATTTTTTTATCTTTAAGATGTTTTTTTTAACATTCAACCCCCTACTAGTCATTGTACTCTGATTTTCTCCAGTCTATTTTGCAGCAACTTCAGTAGTACTTGGCTGTCATGGTATGGTGGGTTCATCCTAGGCAGCAGGTAAGCCCCCAGCCAGCTGCTCGCTCACGCCCCTCCCAGCAACATGGGGAGAGAATCCAAGGGAAAAAGTGAGAAAAAAACCCCTTGTGGGTCGAGATAAGGACAGCTTAAGAAGCAAAAGTGGGAAACCCCCCAAAACTACAAGTGATGCAAAAGTAGTCACTCACCACCTGCAGGTAGAAATAACCGTCCTGGGAAAATCTGAGGGCTTGCAGGTCAGTTGGGTGGCTCTGCAGAATCTGTTCCCATAGATCACAAGCTTTTGGAAGCTGCCTAGAAAGAAAAAGAAAATACTTTAAAAGTAATTACTTAAAACCAGGACAGGTTTAAAACATGGAGGGCTTCATGATATGAAGCGGTGGGAAGAGAGCACTTCCCTTCCTGCAGTGCTGCTCACTGATTTGTCACGGCACTTACAGTTTGGAGAGAGAAATTCAAGAACAACCACTGATATCTCACCCCGATCCTTTGCCAGATGTCAGCTAGCATCAGGCAACACCACTGCCAACTCTCTCTTTCACCTGCGCTGGCTAAAACTCTTCACAGTCCTTTACACGGGATGACAGTGGACTTACCCACTGGCAAACATGTCCAGCGTTGATACGTGAAGCTTCTCCCTCTCACTCAGTGGCTGCGATTTTGAAAGCATCATCATCGTTCCCATCGCACCGTCCAGCTCCTTGTTGAGCCGCACTGAACGTCCAGTGCCAATCAGCTCCAAGCCATTAGCAACGACATGGCCCATTGCTACAGAAAATAGCACATCACAACTGGAGCTGTACAGCACTGCAGGTAATTCATCTCTACTTAAACACAAGGGCTGGTGTTTGTAACGAGACTCGTAAGCCTAAAGTTTTNTTTCATTCTCCCACACGTCTAAAATCCAAAAGTAAGCAAGACAAATGAGTAAAAGACAAACTCTGGGTTCTGACAGGGGTAGCGTAGCAGGGAAACAGAAAAACTGCTCTCTTCAAGGCAGTTTGGCCACCAGCAGAACTAATAACCTTGCATTTCTATGTGACGTACATCGACTGGTTGATTCTCCCGTGTCAAGTGGCATGAGCACAGGGCCTGAACTTTTCCCCACAGCTCCATCGTCCGGCACGGCCCTCTGCTACGAGGGTTTGCTGCCGCCTGCTAATGGCTGAACTCCTGCAGCAGCCTCATTGTGGGGCTCTCCCAGACGGTAAGAAATTTAAACATTAACTACAGCAAAGACTGTTTCATGGCCCTTCAAAGCACATTTTCTTACACGTGTTGGGCATACCTGGGTCAGCGCAGCGTCAAACAGCTTACAGGCTTCATTGCTAGTAGTGGACAGGCCAAGTCCAGCATCCCGCCAGGCCTGCACAACAAACAAACACCAACCCGCTCGTTTTACACACGGGTTCTCCAGACTCAGCCGACACATCTTCAGATTGGTGGTATTCCGATATTGTCGTTAAGTATGTGGGTTTTTAAAAAAGAGAAAAGCCGGAAGGACAATGGGAGCAGATACACAAACCTTTTGTGCCCTTGTAGTTCAATCCCAAGGCTCAGTAACTTGGGGTTAACAGGGGGCGTAAAGCAGCAACAAGTGTAACAGACCGTCTTGATGGGTTACGCATCGCGTAATGAGACAACCATTCTCAATTCATTACAAAGCAACTTTTGCCTGGTCCCTCTGCTGCAGACACACCTCATGTAAAGCAGAGACACAGTAAAATAAACACCTGGGGTTTTCCTGACTGAAATCAATACCTTAATAACTTGGAGGTGGATTTGCTCTGTCAGGCTGTTCTGCCAAGTCACTGAGGCTCAGCCAACACAGAATTTGGTCCAGACTTGTGCATGAGCCTTATTGAAAGGAAAATCGTGGGCATTCAATAAAGCTAAAACGCAAGACAGAATCCGCCTGCCATAGCTTATTAACAAGCTACTTAACACTGACTGCGTCGCTGCATCTCCTGATACGTGCTCCATCTTATCCTGACATAAGGACAGCTTATGAAGCAAAAGGGGGAAAGCCCCAAAACTACAAGTGATGCAAAAGCAGTCACTCACCACCTGCAGATGGATGCCCCACCCGTCTCTGAAAAAAAGTTTCAAAAAATTTCTCTCACCCCAGTTTTCACGCTAAGCATGACCTTGTATCTCATGGCTTTACTAACTCCACGCCAGGCACACAGAAACTGATGCCCGCTTCACAGAGGTGATCCATAAGAACTTAGCTCTGACGTCTGAGCTGGATGTTTGCCTCTGGCTGAGTACACGCTAATGTAAGAGCAAAAATGCTGAAAATGCTGATAAATCCTTCTTACTCGGAGCATAAGTTTAAAAAAAAAAAGACTGGTCGGGTTAGCAGGTTGCGATCTGGCATTTCAAACTAAACCTTCGCAACATTGCATTTGCCTTTGCATGGAGAAGAATTTGTTACGGTGTCCCTTTGGGAGGCATTAACTGTGGACTCTAAAATCCTGTTATATAGCCTGGGTGGGATTAGTAGACTTCTGTACTGAAAAACTGGCCTGCACGCTGGTCGCTAAGTGACCTGCTGTGAGGGAAGACTGTTTACATCAACTGGGAAGACTGGTCAACTTGGTCAACCCCCCTATTTCTTATCCATAAAACTGGGAGCATCCTCCAGGCACTTTGCTTTGAAGACAAACTGACCATAGAGCTTTACTTATTTATTTTTTTCTTTTTAATTGTCACATGGTCTTTGCAACACAATCATAGAATCACAGAGTGGT
>VWZZ01000449.1:13757-24447 GCA_013399095.1 Psophia crepitans
CATCTGCTGTGATGGGGCCGGTCCTGTGTGGGGCCAGGGGTTGGACTTGATGGCCCTTATGGGTCCCTTCCAGCTCGGGATATTCTGTGATTCTATGGAATAGTATCCAGTTCACTCAAGATGTGTATAAAGCTTTGAACCGTAGCAGGGGAATCATCTCTGTCAGTCAGAGACTGGAGAGTGATGGGGAGAGAGCAGTCCTTTAGGAAGAGTCTTGTCATTGAACAAATGGATGACAAGCTTAATGTGAGCCAGTAAGTGTCGTGTTGGTGTCCAGATCCCGATGGTTAATGGTGTATAAAATGTTGTACAGTCTAAGAGATGCGGCAGTTTCAAAGAAGAGAGAAATGAGCTTTTTTCTGTGACCACAGAAGAGAATAATGAGCTTAATTGTAATGTGCAGGTCTTCAGGAATAGGTTAGGCAATCACCAATGAGGAATGACTCATAGGTTAACAGGTTAATAATGATTCAATGGTTAATAGGTGGGGGGGGAATGGTTGGACTGGATGATCCTTGAGGTCTCTTCCAACCTTAATGATTCTGTGATTCAAAGCAGAGGTGCTGCTACACTGGAGCTGAGGAGGAGGCCACAGGGGCACTAAGCTCCTTTCCAAGATCCCTTCCAGCCCGATTTCCTATAATACACAGGGGGAAATGGCGCACAAGGTGCAAAAGTATGTGATGTTTCTGTAGCCCTCTCCTTTGGCTGGGAGATGCCATTCCCAAACAACGTGTGCTGAGAAGGGCTTGGATCTGGGGAGGAGGGGTGTGTGAAAGCCAGAGGCCAGCTGCCTGTATGTCTTTATGGCCTGGCTATGGAAGACCTACCAGGCAGCAGCGTACACCGTGCGAATGCAAATGCAACCTACCTCATCTAAGAAAGAGCCTGAATGTGAGCAAGAGGCAGCTGGGCTTTCCCCAGAATGACCCTGGGAATGGGCTGACTAAAATTTACGTTGGTGGGAAAGAGTCAGATAACGAAGCTGATTGTGTCAGCGTGACCAAGACCAGCACGTGATATTTTAGATGAATCCTGCAAAATAGGTAAGAGCATAAACTTGAGCTCTCAGTGGGAAACGGGGAATGTACAGGCTCTGTTGAGGGACATCATGCTTGTTTTGAGGTTGATCACACGTAATGAAAGTAATGACCTGAGGAATCCAGCTTGGGGAACCACAGCGTGTAGTCTCATACGTTCCCTGTCGCCTCCTCTGAAGTGATGTCACTAATACTTTAGCTGGTCTCGTCCCTGCTCTGTGGGAACAGGAGCCCCAGTTCTGGCCCTTGTTTTGGGTCGGGTGATGCGATGCAGAGAGTCTGTCCACCAGTGCCCTCGTGCATCACCCATCCCGTGACCAGGGCTTGGTCATGCACCGGGTGTTTTCTTGGTGTCTTACTTACCACACCACACCTTAATATTTTATTTCTTAAGCCTTTAGTGCCCCCATTCTCTGCAGGGCTACTGACGCTAGGAATTAAATGCCCTATTTATCTGCCTGCTGCGGGACAGGTGAGCACCCAGGCTGCAAAGACTAGGGGTGAAATCCCCACGCCAGCACCATCAGCGTCAGCTAATCCCTGCCCCCCCACTCAACCCACAGCTCTGGCCAAAGTGTGAAGCCAAACCAGGGGTTTCACTCAAAAATGAGATTTGCCCATAGAGGGAGCCCGGAGGTGCCACCAGTGGAGCTGCGGTGGCTGGCGTGCTGGAGCAACGCTTTCCGACAGCCCCGTGCAGAGGTTTCTACTGCTGGTGTCTGTGTCATTCTTGGCCAGCCACGTTTCCCCTCAAAATTTGGTCTTTCCACGTCTCTCAGCTGTGGTCTGCAACTCGGTCACGAGTCTTGTCAGTGCAATAAAGCGCCGCCAGCAAACCCCGCTGGGGTAAGCGCGGGTGCGTACGGTCAGCGCTCTAAATGGGGAGGTTAAGTGATTTTATGGTGTCATGAAGCCAAAGACCTGGGGTGGCCAGCGAGGCAGGAGTAAGCTGCCGGAGGTACTAGCTCTGCCCTGTGCTCGTGCTTCAGCTGCCCTCAGCTCTGAAATATCTGTTTGGCCCTGGCATCTGGAGATTTCTGGGGTTGTGATTTCAGCCCCGTCGTCTCCTTCGCTGCTGCAGGCTACGGAAGGTCCTCTGATGCTCCTCAGACGTCAATACTGGGTCAAACCACCCCATGCATGGGACAGCGTGGTGGGGCAGAGGGTGCTGGAGTAACATTACTTCCAGGTAAACCCTGTTAATTTATTACGCTTGCAGCCAAATCTAGTCTCCTTACTCCAGTTTTAATTCCATGTTTCCTTGGTGGTGGTACAGGTGGCTCCTGTGAGGTGTGGAAGGGGAAATGTTCAGAGGAGCTTAGAAGGATGTGCCATCCAAGCTCAAGATGAAATCAGGCACGTCCTGTGCGACCAAAACCTTAACCTACGTAGGCAACAAATCCTGCAGTGCGAGCGGTGGTTTTCTTTATAGTGACTCACACGTAGAAGAGTTCTTGGTGAAATTAGAAATCTCTCCTTGATTTCCCATGCCTGCTCCAAGGCCTCGCAGCGTGGGAGTGAGCAGCTCTCTGAGATAATATTTTCCTCCCGTGTAATGATTCACATTAGGTGACCTCTTTATGATCGAATTTTTCAGCGATCTTCAACTCAAGATAAGCTCAGTTGTAGGAAATTTCAGGTCAAAGAGGGAATCCTTGCTGAAGTTATAAGCTGCTGAAGACAGCAGATGTGAGTGGAAAGTGGCGGTTGGGGCTAATAACCCAGTATTTGGTGTGATGATGTCATCGCTTCATCGCACATAACAGTTTCCACTTAACCCTGTACCTGCAAAATCCAACCCATTTTCATGGCAATGTCCTTTTTCCTTTCACTGTGGGGAAAAACCTAAAAAAAGGGTGTCAGTTTCTGGGCTATAAAAGTGGATTTCTGGTAATTCTACCCTCTCTTGGTCTTCCGCTCTCTGGGTCTCAGTAGGTGCGTTCGTGGATATGTAGACGCGAACAGTCAGAATAGGAACACGTGTCGCAAAATTAATGTTGCCTCAGGTGAAATTAGTAACCTGAAATGCGAAAAATTTACAGGAGATGGGTGGGTGTTCTCTGAACTGCCGGTTGAATCAGACCATAAATCCGTGACAGTATCCTGCAGCGACGTGAAGCTTGAATTGGTGGAGATTTCTGTCAGTATTATTCAAGAGAGATGATAGAGCAGCGACCAGATTAGTCCCCTCTCATCTGAAAACGCCACGAATCTGTAAGAGGCTCCTGATTTTCTGGAGGACTGAAAATGCCATGAATCTCTTGATTTTTCTGGAGGACTGAAGATGAATTTGTGTGGAGAGTCCTATGCTCCCGTCCTCCTCTTCCAGCTTGGCTACGTCGCTTTGGGAAAGGCTTCTCTAGGGGCTTTTTCTGAACAGAGAAGCTGTTCAAACTGGTTACACGGTCTTTTTTATGTAATAAAAATAGTTTTTACTCCCAAACAGAGCTGCTGGTGCTTCTGGGGAAACAGCACGTGCACTGGTCTTTCCCCCTCAATTTGTGGCTGATCCTTGCTGGATGACAAACAGCAGAGTCCTTGCTCCCACTTTCCCTTTTATTTTCATGCCTTTCTCCTCTAATTAGAAAATGGGGATTGTTAGCTTGTGTAATTAAGAACCATTATTTTCCACAACACAAAGGAACAGAGGAGCAGTACCAAGGAACCCGAACAATGTATTGCCCCTGACCCAGCTCTTTCTGGGCTGTCCAAGGGGATCATCAACCCAAGTCCATATGTGAGAGCCACCGGACAAGTCAATGGGGGAGGCTTTTCCTGCGTCACCTTGCTGNTCCGTGCTGTCCAAGGGGATCATCAACCCAAGTCCATATGTGAGAGCCACCGGACAAGTCAATGGGGGAGGCTTTTCCTGCGTCACCTTGCTGGCTGTAGGGATATGGGACTCATTACGGCGTGCTGGGAAGAGAATTTTGGGATTGTGCAAGACTCATAATGAGATGTTTAGGGGAAGGGACAAAGCTGGGGAAAGGAAAGGATCAGAATGGATCGGTGAGGAACAAACAGGAAACTGTTTCATGAAACAAACTAAAAGAGGGGAGATTTAGATGAGATGTTAGGCAGCAATCCTTCCCTGGGAGGGGGCTGAGGCCCTGGCACAGGGTGCCCTGAGAAGCTGTGGCTGCCCCTGGCTCCCTGGCAGTGGCCAAGGCCAGGTTGGATGGGGCTTTGGGCAGCCTGGGCTGGTGGGGGTGTCCCTGCCCATGGCTGGGGGGTGGGAACTAGATGGGCTGTGAGGTCCCTCCCAACCCAAACCAGTCTGGGATTCTATTCTATGAGAGGAGGGATGACAGGGACTCATCACACGTTAGTGGAACCGTGGTCGGTGTGCTTGTCAGGCTGAGCTCTGTGCCTGGCCACCCCAGTGTGCCCTGTCTTCTTATTAAATCCTTTTCTTAGCTTCTTCCTTTTTTCTTTTTAGTGTAATTTCACTCTCTATCCTAAATGTAAGTGCTGCGAGGTCAAAGGGCCAGCACCTGGGGATCTGGGGTGTGTGTGTATTGCGTATGTATGTCAGCACGGAAATGCTGAAGACATCAAACTGGCCTAGCTCCAGGTATTGGAGCAGCGGTCCGTCTGGGGAGGATGCTGAAGAGACCAGAGAGTCTGAAAATTGTCTACTGGGAGGTCTAGACTAGCTGCTGGAGAGATTGTGGGATCTGGGAGTTGGCTACTGGTAAGGTCAGAAGTCTAGAGAAGCTGTTGGGGAGACCAACTGGTGTGTGTTTGTGTCTGTGCATGACACAGTGGGGAGACTGGGGGATCCAGAGGCAGCTACTAGAGACATGGTGTAAGGCCAGTGACTGGAAAGATCCATCCTGTATGCGTGTGTGTATTTACACACACATATATATTTACCTGTTTTCCACTAACAGGTTTTCATCCTGATCAGCCAGAGAGGGGAACAAGATCACAGAATCATAGACTCTTTAAGGCTGGAAAAGACCTCTAAGATCATCAGGTCCAACCGTCAACCCAACACCACCCTGTCTACTAAAGATGAGGCCGTTGGTTCTGTTTGTGTTTTCTTGAGCGAAGTTTCTTGCCCGTGTTGATCCCTGTGGCTGGACTTCTGCATATGTACATACGTTATACACGTGTTGCATACATGTATGTGCCTATTGGGACTCCGTGCTCAGCTTGGCTACTGAAGGGACACGGGAGCACAGGGCTGCAGCAGGCTCACCTCTGCTGGGTTTGCATTTAAGGCTACTGGATTCAGCAGCTCCGAACATGACAGCGTTCCCTTCTCATCACTCTAAGGGCTTAAACATATAGTTCACTGAGGAGGTGTGATACCCTGACACAGCAGAGGAAGAAGCACATTGGTAAAATCGATTAAACCTACCCAGAGTTTAGCTGCTAAATTCTGCCAAGCCCTTACATTGTCCATGCTTTATAGACTTTTGTGATTTTATCAAGGTTGGGGGGATTTTCATGGGATCATCAAAAGACATTCCCAGTTGCTTGCCAGGATACTGACTCCATGTGAGCTTTCTCCAATGCTCATACACTCCCAGCTGCCCCCACAGGTCACCCCACCCCATAACATGTTGCTGTAGCGGTGATACAGCCCTTTCAGGCACTTTAACATGAGAAACTATTTAAAAATACTTTCTATTTTCTCCAACCTCCCTGGCACTCAGAGGAGACCGAGGCAAAATGCAGTACAGTATGGCCATGGGGATGGTCTACCACGTATGTCCAAGGAGTCCATCCAGGAGAACTGCTACTTCAAGGTCCATCCAGTAGACAAGGCCAGAGAAGGGGGAGGAAACCAGCGCTCCTATGGCGTAGCTCAGGCAGGGTTTGGGGCCTCACAGGTGAACTGAAATGGGTCTCCTGGTGGTGGACTGTGGAAGGAAACCCCTGGTGATGCTGGTCAAGGCCAGTAAGGCCCATTATGCCCTCAGGGCCTTTACAGGTCACATACGAGTTTTTCAAAGAGCTCTCCAGAACACATCAACACAGGATCTGAACAATATGTGAGGAAGGCATCCAAGCTACTAGTTCACTAAGGTCCTCCAGGAGGACTTAATGATCCGAGGGCTGGAGCGCCTCTCCTGTGAAGACAGGCTGAGAGAGTTGGGGTTGTTCAGCCTGGAGAAGAGGAGGCTCTGGGGAGACCTTTGAGCAGCTTTCTAAAAGGGCTCCAGGAAAGCTGGAGAGAGGCTGGTTACAGGGCCAGGGAGTGACAGGACAAAGGGGAATGGCCTGAAGTTGAAAGAGATTTAGATAAGATATTAAGAAGAAATGAGGTTAGAAATATCTATGAGGTTAGGAAGGTGCTGAGGCCCTGGCACAGGGTGCCCCGAGAAGCTGTGGCTGCCCCTGGCTCCCTGGCAGTGCCCAAGGCCAGGTTGGATGGGGCTTTGGGCAGCCTGGGCTGGTGGGGGGTGTCCCTGCCCATGGCAGGGGGGTTGGAAATAGATCTTTAATAGCCCTTCCAATCCAAACCATTCTATGATTCTATGAATTTCCCATGGCATCTCCTCTTCCCCTGCCCAGTCACCGCAGGACACAGGGATTCCCAAGGTGAGGTGGTGGTGGATTGTGTGATTGAAGCAAAGGGAGATTAAACTGTCCTATGTTCTGTCCTGATTTTGAAACTGTTGTTGAGTGCTTGACTTTGCAGCTTGCTGATCTCTGCTGTTTGGTTTGTGTGAGGCGTGTGGAATTGCATCCACATGTGTTTGTGGTGAGAAAACACTAATATTAGAAAAAGGGGACAGGAAGGGGAAAATAAAAGCTGTCTGAACATTTTTTTTCTCTCCTTCTCTTATCTCTTTATTTGCCTGAAAAAACTGTACTGGCTGATTTGGGATTCTGATGACATGGTATCTGCCCTCTCCTTTCTGGGTGTAGATGGAAGGAAGTGGTCTAGAAAATGAGGTATCAGCTCTTAACCTCAGGTCAGGTAGCAGCTATAATGCTGCAACGGAAAGGATGGTAGTGGTTGAACTTCACTATAAAAAGGAGACCACAACTGGCTTTGAGATGCACAAAGAGTGGAAGAGTTCTAAGAGAAGGAGAATTCCTGTGCTCTGTCACCGTGCGTGCCTGCCTAGAGTTTGCCATGGCTTTTGCCAGCGATGCTGCAGGGGTAAGTACTTATATTTGGTATGACTGTTAAGATATACTTGCTGCAAGAGAAAAAGCAGAATGCAGATCATAGAATCACAGACTGGTTTGGGTTAGAAGGGACCTCAAAGCCCATCCAGTTCCCACCCCCTGCCATGGGCAGGGACTCCCCCCACCAGCCCAGGCTGCCCAAAGCTCCATCCAACCTGGCCTTGGGCACTGCCAGGGAGCCAGGGGCAGCCACAGCTTCTCGGGGCACCCTGTGCCAGGGCCTCAGCACCCTCCCAGGGAAGGATTTCTTCCTAATATCTCATCTAAATCTCCTCTCTTTTAGTTTAAACCCATCCCCCTTCTCCTGTCACTCCCTGCCCTGTAACCAGCCCCCCTCCAGCTTTCCTGGAGCCTCTTTCGGCACTGGAAGGTCTCCCCGGAGCCTTCTCTTCTCCATACTGAACAAGCCCAACTCTCTCAGCCTGTCTTCATAGCAGAGGTGCTCCAGCCCTCGGATCATCTTCATGGCCCTCTGATAATGATGCTGTTATCCAGAAGCAAGCCTTGTTGGTCTCAGTGGGAACTGAATGGGATGCTAACTCTCTCTGATACAGGTTTCTGAGCTGAGCTTTTGCCAATGGGTTTGGTGGTTGAGTGACAAGGAGGCAATGGACTATCCATTGTTTATCTGTAAGGGCAGCATTGCTGATGTGGGACTGGGAGAGACAGTCCTTTTCTCAGATAACATGCTATGAGAATTGCTGAAAATTCATTGCGAATGTATATTTAAATTTCAACCTGGGTAATATTTGCAGCACTGTCAACTTTTCTGATTTTTCTTAATAGTTTTGCATTTATCTGTCTTCTTTTCCCAAAACTCTCGCTCCTGGAAATGGCCCAGGAATCTCAGATTTCATTGAGAAAAGAGTTATTGCCAGCAGATGTCTGTCTGCTGTGCACCAACCTTTCCTGTCCTGAGAAAGCATACAGCTTACTAGGTTTGTAAACTGGGGCACGGGGTCAGCCGAGTCCTTCCCCTGCCTTCTAGAGCGTAAGACTTTGATGCTGTGCTGCGGAGGAGGACCTTTCATAGCTTGTTGGAGAGATGCTCTTCTTGGTAAAGAGCCAACTATGAGTCAGCATTTGAATCAGAGGTTAGCATCCGTTGTGATGAGTATGATTAGCATCATGCTATTCGCTCATGCTGGCCTGCTCGCCCAAATATAAGTATGAAGATGGTACAAGAATGGTATGGTCTAGTCAAGACTTGGTTTTCTGTGCTCTTGCCTTTTCTTCACTGAACTGAGCCAACTGCACCTTTCTCTCTTCCAGTTCAGATCACTGCTTCTCGTGCTGCTTCTAGCACTCACTGTAAGGAGCTCACCCCATGGGAGGGTAGTTCATCCCCGACTCAGCAAGGACGGTGGCTCTGTGAGGCTCCGTGAAGAATGCCTGAACCAAAAGGATCTCAAATTCCCTACGACGGTGAAAGTTGACGTCCGTATCAGCAATTCAGATCATGCCTTTACGATGGTCCATGATGTCAGGAACCGGTCTCTTGCTCCTTGGGATTACAGGTAACTGTTCAGTTATTATCTAAATTGCAGTGGCTGTGCTGCACAGATGGTTTTTGGGGTGAACAATGGCTGGTTCTCAGCAATAGCCTGGAGTCCTGTGAATATTGCAAATACTTCCTGACACACACTTTCATTTTGATGTTAGGTGAGGTTTCTCCAAGAGAAACCGTTTGCAGGGCAAGGAGACATCATTCAAATGGTTTCTAATCGTTTTGTCAATCTTTGTCATATAGTTATTCCTCTAGCAGAAGAAAAATGTCAGTACATTGTAATTTTACGTTTTCCTAATGGAAAGAAGTTTTTGAATGCTGAAATTAAAAGAAAAACAAAAAAGGAGTAGTTTACTTGTGATCAGTTCTGTATTTCACCCAGCTCCATCCCACTGATCAACTCCTAAAGAACGATATGACAGTATTACCCTCCCAAAATTGATTCCATATCTGGGAAATCATTTGAAAAACATTGAGGATAGGGAAATTCTTTGGCCGTGTCTCATAGTGATACACAGGCAAATAGTATGGTGCTTCCATGGAGATAACCAAGAAGATCCTGCCAAACCATGTTGTGCACAGGCGTAAACCCCTTTTGTGTCCTCATCCCCAGGCTCGACGAGGACCCCAACCGCTTCCCCCAGGTGATCGCTGATGCTAAATGCCGCTTCTCCGGCTGTGTGAACCCACTGGGGCAGGAGGACCACAGCCTCAACTCCGTCCCCATCCAACAGGAGATCCTTGTCCTCCGGCGGGAGCAGAGGGGCTGCCTGCCAACATACCGACTGGAGAAGAAAGTCATCACTGTGGGCTGCACGTGTGCCACTCCGGTCATCCACCACCAGTCCTAGGAGGAATTAGTAGGAGAGACAACATTGGGAAGAAGAAATGTCCCCTACGAACATCCCTTTGGAGAAATCCCACAGTCACCTTCCTTTCAACCCAGGAATTCAACGTGACATTTCCTTTCCAAATCTCAGCAAATTACCTCCTGAAAGTCTTGGTTCTTGCAGTTGTTCATTTCTGGATTTTAGAATGGGAATCGCCAGCTTCTGGTGATGGAGGGGAGAGGAGGATGATGGAAAACTTTTGTTAGTGACTCCAAGCAGGGAGGAGTAAAGCAGTGCTTTTTTTTCATTGTGGCTTATATCAGTTCAGTAAATCAAATGAATTCTAGTTTCAAAAGTTGTCCTTAGCAGTAAATTGCCCTAATGCCTACATGCCAACTAGCACTGCCACAAAGATTTCCTCCTCCTGCACCTTCTCCCTCCCTTCCTCAGCACGTAGCCCCTTTTCCTCCTCTGACCACCATTGCTCACTAGTTTATTTCTAGTGCAAATCTGACTTAAGTGCCCCCAGGCTCGATTCTCATCGCACACCGGTTTTGTGCCACTGCTGCTCCATGGGGAGCAGGGACTGACTTATTCCAAAGCAGTTCGGGAGAGAATTGAACCCATTTACATTGAGCGTTAAAACAGCAAAGAACTAATGAGTTTTTATATTTATATATTCTATTTATGACTATATTTATGGCTTTAAATGTGCTCAGAGCATCAAAAAATGGTAAATGTTTATCTGTATTTATTCAATAACTTATCTGCTCAATAAAATTTGTAATTTATTTAAAAGAATGTTGTTTTAAGGTATGTACCGTCCCACTCGGTGAGTGTAAGGGAGAGGTAATTTTTTAATACTCTGTGTGGTAACCAGAGTAGGATCACCTAGTTCCACCCCCCTGCCCTGGGCAGGGACACCCCCACCAGCCCAGGCTGCCCCAAGCCCCATCCAACCTGGCCTTGGGCACTGCCAGGGAGCCAGGGGCAGCCACAGCTTCTCGGGGCACCCTGTGCCAGGGCCTCAGCACCCTCCCAGGGAACGACTGCTGCCTAATATCTAATTTAAATCTCCCCTCTNCTGCTGCCTAATATCTAATCTAAATCTCCCATCTCTTAGTTTAAACCAATTACCCTTTGTCCTCTCACTGCACTCCCTA
>VWZZ01000458.1:0-14093 GCA_013399095.1 Psophia crepitans
ATGCCAGTAAGATCATAGTCCTGTGGGCACACATGCATTTCCAACTCCTCTTGTTTGTTCCCCTTGCTGCGTGTGTTTGCACAGAGGCATTTAAGTTGGGCCCCTGATGAGGGTGACTGGCTGGAGTGGCTGGAATTCCTTTGTGCTGCACTTCAGGTGCTCTCCTGCTGACCTGTGATCCTTCTCCTGGCTCTGGGCATCTGTTGCTGGCACTGGCGTCAAACTGGTAGGAATGGAATGGATTGCGGTTCCTCTTCCTTGGCAACTTCAGTTTAAAGCCCTCTTCACCAGCTTGGCAAGCCTGCAACCAAAGACGCTCTTCCCCTTCTCCAACAGATGGACCCCATCAGCCCCCAGCAAATGATAATAATATTGAAAGTGATTAGAAAATAAAAATCTTTCCTTTGCTTTTCAACTTAAACTGAGCAATGAAAAATAGACTAAAGGATGTGTATTTTCAGTGCAATGCTAAACAATAATATCTGGGAAACAGAGAGAATCAAACTTTCACCAAAATTTCCAATTTCTTCTGATGAGTTAAGCTATAGAGTTTGTTGTTTGGACCAAGTTGCAGGACATGATTGGAAAAAGGAGGAGCCACATTCACCTCTTTCCACCTCTTCCCCATTCAAACACAAATACGTTGCAAGCCTCAAATTACCCTACGTGTAAACCCTATTTTACTCCCAGTTTTCCACAGGGGTGCCTCTAAATCTCCCTTTCTACTCTCTAATATTCAGCTCTCCTTGAATTTTTCTTTCCACACTACTGTTAATGTAGAAGGCAAATACATATTTAAATCCTCCTCCTACTAATCAAATCTGAATAAATAAAAAGGCATCATGTAATCATGAGTCTGAACCAAGAATGACAGTAATAGAGACACAGAGGAAGTTTAAGTAAATAATTTTATTTTTGTTTAGGTTTTTTCCCCCCCTCTAACTTAAGGGTGACCATTAAACTCCACTTTCCTCTGCCATTTGAGAGTTATGTGCTAATCCCAAACACATGAAAATAAATTGTTTACTCCACCTCCTCCTCCTCCATGCTCTCTGCATTTATGGTGGTTGTAACTTTGCTACTCATAAAGAGCGACAGAGAATGCAGATCAAATGCAGCAAAGTCAGCATTAACTAATAAAAGGAAATGTCATCACAGAAGGAAAAAGTTATCAGGAAACTTAAAACTCATCTGAAATTAACACACAAATCCACTTCCCAGCAGCCGGGCACATACAAAGCAAATTCCTGCAAGGAGTGCTCAACTTAGAAAAGGGGATGAGGGAAGAAGCAAGGAGACATAAGTAAAGTGGAAGAACCTCTGTGTGCACATTTATATACATAGTTTTTTCTTATTACCATAGTCACTAGACAAGCCTATTTCCTGTGGATCTAAATACACAGCTTTAACGTGTTATTTCTTGTGGTTTTTAAATGTACAATTTCCATTGCAGCTTCCAAGTCATTAAACTTAAGACAAGCATCTGAGTGAAGAAAATAAAAAAATACATATATTAAATATTTTTAACAAAGCTAGATCAAGCAGAACTTCACTTAAGACCTTTTCCAAAAGAAACAGGACAATCTAGGCAAGTTTAGCAGATACAAGCTCCTTCCAAAGTGAAAGAAAAAGGAAATTAGTCTTTCACAGCTCATGTAGATCTGCAAGCATATTGTATTTTATCATAATTTATACCAGGTTCCTCTACTTTCATTCCAGTATCCCCTTCTTTGGCAGGATATGTCTTCTGAATCCACTAGAATCTCTAGGGGATGCCTTAAAAAAACACACCAAACCAAGCCCTGCATTTTTTATTTATATATGTACATAAAAATTGATTCTATGCATATTAACATTGTATATGCACACATTAAAGCAGAAGATTTCTAGCATTTTTTCTAACAAAGAGGAAAAAAACTTTTTAAATTTATGTAAACTTCCTTTGGAAGAAGAAAAACAAAGTACTGTCAACACAGTATCTTTTCAACAGCAAATGCAGTTTCAGAAATATTTTGATTAATATTTAAGGTATATGGAACTTGATATTAACTGTGCTAAAATTCAAGGTAATAGGATATGCTAAACTATTGTAAGAACATTAGTATAGCAATATTTATTTATGAGGCAGTAAAACAAGGGGGGAGAAAGCTCTCAAGTGAAAGTTCTGCTCTTTCAACAACGTTTCTGACAAATGCTTTTGAATCATAAGTATTCAGTAGGGTGGTTAAACTAGCTGATCTTCTTTTAATGTTCTTAAAAGGCACTTTAATCCATCAGTCCAAATAGCATCCCACACAGAGCAGCCACAATCACGGCACTGTGCCTTCACCCTTCACCAAAGCAACAGGCATTTCTCCACAATGCAAGGGAGCAGGACTGGGTTCAAGGTGCACCGCCCCAATGGGGAGTGTGGTGCAGTCAAGCATTAACAATATGCCACCACTGTGAAGTCAAATTCAGGTCAGACCTTGAAAATCATTCACACCAGTAACGCTTACACACATGCAGAGCCTCGTGGAAGCCTCCTCAGGAGGACGTAAGTACGGACCTCCTCTATGGTCCGTAACCTCACACGTTGCCCAGAGCACGCAGGCACACAGACGGAATACCCAACACAGGTTCCCGGATGCAGGCACAAAACACTGCAGTACCTAAGGATCCACAACTAGTTTCACACTTTGCCACATACATCAAACATCCTCTTAAATTAAGATCATGTCATTTTCATAGAAGCAACATCCAGCCATTTTCATGCTCGCCAGCAAGCTTAGATGAACTACGCTCTTCCTGGTCTGTGATGTGGAAACAAGGAAGAACAATAAAAACAGAACACCTATTATTAAGTTCAATAAAAACACATGAATGAACATAGGTCCAAGAGCCCTTTGCTGACGTAAAAGCACATATTATTTTATGAGCTCTCACACCTGTTTAGGAAACTGGTTATTTAAAAAAAAAGAAAAAAAAAGAAGAAAAAAGACTATAACTGCCACCAAAACCCCCAAACAAGCCCTAGTAAGCTGAAAAGTTTGCCACCCAGCTGAACGGGATATTTTTACTGACTGGCAGCAGCCAGAGAAGCACAGTAAAGTCCTGCGCATCACCCCTCCTTTCCGAGGACTGCTGCTTCAACCACAGAGTTAATATTTTGCTGCTGTTACTCTGTGATGGAGATGTGTTCACAACTCTTTCCCATTCTTTTCCTCGCTCTTCTTCTTCCCCCTCCCCCTCATTCAATTTTTTGTCATGTTCGTTTTGTTTGTTTGTATGAGCACAGAGCAAGTGAACTGAGCCCACGTCGTCAATTAAACCAAAGTCAATTTGGAGAGAAGTACAGAAGGTTAATTAACTGCTAATGATTTTGGCATTTGTTTAGGTTAGTCCCTTAACTTAATTTATTGATGTGACAGTATATCAATGTGCCATGATTTATAAAAGACACTTGAAAAGCAAAAACGTTGGTCATGCAACATTCAGAGTTGCGCACTAAAAATATGTACAGGTGTAAGAAAAATTGTTTTAAAGGAACACTCTCAGATTATAAACATTAATTTCACACCTGAAACAACGTATCAGAGGAGAATTGCTCTGAGAACCAGCCAAGCCTAACAGAGCCACAGAGTATTCTCAACCGCTACCAAGGTGTAAGTACTTAAATTCTTAAATATAGGTTTAGAAACGGTGCCAGGCTGCCGTTTCCAAAGCCCTCTCTGAGGTCATTTCATGGCATACCCTGATGCACTAGTTTTTCCATAGCTGCAGGTAACACTGAAAATCAGGGACATGCAATGTCGATGCAGATTTGAATGCAGGCTCCTCTTATGATGAGTACAACGTAAGCTCTGGCACAGACAGTACAACCCAGTAGATTTACTTCAAGTTACCTTTTATGTAAGAAATTAAAGCCAACTGCGACAACGTCATGAGACGATAAATAAATACATGATTTGCAACCACTTTCAGTCACGCGTCAATCTGTCGGGCTGAAGCGCTCGAGCAGTCGGGTCAGGCTCCTCAGAAGCACAAGGAAAAATCACAGCATGAGTCAAGGAAGCCACTTCTTCCTGCTGAGGTGGGAAGGCAAAGCGGCATGACTGTGCTGAAAATGTGGAAGTTGGCTTTGCGTAGCATTTAGGTTTTTGAACAAAAGCAAAAATTAACATTTGTGGGTTTTTTCTCTAAAAGGAACAGAGGCATTTTCTTACCAACTTTAGATGTAGTGCATGCACCTTCTGCCCACAGAGGTCAAAGCTGAGTCGAACAGGTAACAACACACTAGCGCTCAACACCACAGGGTGACAAGGAACCACGTTGCCACTCATCTAAGCACTGAGATTGTAATTGGGTTTCTAAAGAAGAGTCTTTTGGGATTACAGCAGAAAATGATGGTACATGTCCAAGTCTCCAATGCTAAAGGTGATGCACAAGGAGTACAGGAGGTTAGGAATCTCAGCTAGAAACATCTGTCCAACCACAGCCCTTTTCTCGCTCTAATACCGATAGTGCAACTCCACATCTGAACTTCTAAAGGATCCACAGTCAATCACGAACCATCCCACAGGTAGGATATTTACAACAAACCAAAAAGACCTTGGCATGTTTTTAGCAGACAACTGCAGTGCAAATGCAGAACTCAGGGTAAGAAAGAGGCTGAGATAGCAATCAGCATTTATTGCAGTAATACAGTGGACCTGAATAAAAGATAATTAAGTTAATAGTGAACTTTCACCCAAATAAGCTCTCTCCATCATTAACAGGCTGTAACCAAGACAAAGGTAAATGGAAGGTGATGATAGGAAATCATTCAGCAAAGTGTTTTAAAAATAGCCCTATTGGTACAGAACACCATGTGGCTACGCAGCCATTATATATAGTACATAAATTCCCAGGCAAATATATTTAAAGAACTGTGGATGCTTAACCATCGTGCTGAATCAAGAGCTACAATAAGTAAAAGACTAATGACATTTGTTGTTGGGAGAAGATCCTCAGAGAAGAGGGTGTTTTGCCTTGTGGAAAACAATGAAGTGAAAACACAGACATTAATTTTCACTATCTCCAGTGAACTTCTGCAAAATAAATGTATTTGCAGACCTTGCTGGCCACAATAAATATAAGAGCAGCACCCAAGAAATAATAATAACAACAGTGAAGATGCAGAACACCACCACTATTTTCATTCTCACTGTTTCACTAGGGTAAGAATCAAAGGAAATCTAATTTATTGCAAACAAGACTGGTGCCAACAGAGCCTGACGGGAGCCGGGCTGTGTGTTTGTGCACAGCCTGTCACAAGACAGAATACACACATTTCTCTCAAAGCCTGCCTAGCTGGACCATACTTGTTATAAAATACCTGAAGATGAAGAATGATGATCTTGCTTTTGCAACATGAGAATGAAACAGAGAGTACTGAGGTACCACTCTCTGGTCTTCTACAGCTGTGTTGCCAGTATGACTCCAAGGAAGTAATTTCACACCTTGACCTTTTCTTTTCTACCCAATTTAAATTGCTATCCTAAACTGTAATAACAAATGAAATATTGTTATTTACTATGAACTGTTATGTAGTAATATTATCCCTGAAATGACATGTACGCAGAAGACTCTAACATGTACTATGCCACAAACAAGTCCTTATTGGGCAGAAACTTGTGAAGGATTAGCTCTGCACCAAACGCAGCACAGAAAAGGGCCTGAACAGATTCCAGGTCTTCCTTCGTTCTGTTGTATCCCAAGGCAGCTGTAAGGAAGAGGAAGAGATTCAGCTGCTTCTTTCACATTTCAGGTTTCTACCTGTCAGCCACAGCAGCTTCAGCGTTAGTCCTGTGTTAGAGTGATATTATAATACACATATACCAGCCGTGCTGGCACAGGCATACGCTCCCCCAGCTGCCAGAGAGTGGTGGCTGCTTAAACAGGATTGCTAGGTCACCCTGAAAACAAGCTGCACACCTGCTTAGTCCTCCCTCCAAAGTGAGAGGCAGAGCCACTGAGGGACCACTGTCATATCCAGTCTCTTCATCCCTTAACTCCCTCGGATATACAAGGGCTACGTATCTCATGGCCACGTGCGTGGAGAATTTGTGGTTTGGTGAATGCATGATGGTGCGGTATGATTTCGCCTGAGATGATGAGGAACAGACCTCACGTGTTACCACCCTCCCACCGCCCGAATGACAAATGGCTGCAAAACTTTATCTCCTTTCCTCCTCAGTGTCCTTGAGCCCACAGCTACCCAAATCAGACCCAGTTCCGGCTTTTCCGTGACACTTTCCTTCCAATTTCATGCAGGACACATGAAACAGAGCTGCAGACCAAGAACTGCAACTCTCATCTTGTTTCTTTCTGGAAATGTAGGAATGTGGGATTGAAGACAAAAAAAGAAAAGGTTGCTTTTACAACTCCCATCCCTTCCTATGTCAGCTGTACCTGGTGAATTCTCTCCTTCAGAGAAATCTCAAGGGTTTTGACACCAGGTTTTCACACGTTATTATAACATGGTCTAACTGAGCTTCTCAACACACCCCTGTGTCCTCCCAAGATTCATGACATGCTGCATGTCTGAAAAGAAAGCATGATATAGAAAAAGTGAAAGTGCTTCACTTGCAGGTTTCAGATGCTGTTGGATATGCCTTATTGATCCAGCCACACACAGCTCTGAAATGTTATCAGGCAGCTCCAGGAATGCACCCACCCAAGGCATACACCACAGAAATGGCAAGTATCACAGAAGCAAGAAGATCTTGTCATAGAATCATAGAATCATAAAGGTTGGAAGAGACCTCAAGGATCATCTAGTCCAACCGTCCCCCCACCACCTATTACCCACTAAACCATGTCCCTAAGTACCACATCCAACCTTTCCTTAAATACCCGCAGGGACGGTGACTCCACCACCTCCCTGGGCAACCCGTTCCAATGCCCGACCACCCTTTCAGAGAAGAAATTTCTCCTCATCTCCAACCTGAACCTTCCCTGGCGCAACTTGCAGCCATTTCCCCTTGTCCTGTCACTAGTTATCTGCGAGAAGAGGCCGACCCCCAGCTCACCACAACTCCCTTTCAGGTAGTTGTAGAGGGCAATAAGGTCTCCCCTGAGCCTCCTCTTCTCCAGACTAAACAAGCCCAGTTCCTTCAGCCGCTCCTCATAAGACCTGTGCTCCAGCCCCTTCACCAGTTTCGTTGCCCTTCTCTGGAAACGCTCCAGGGCCTCGATGTCTTTCTTGTGGTGAGGGGCNACTTACTGAGGGTGCACTCAATTCCCTCACCCAAATCATCAACAAAGATATTAAAGAGGATGGGCCCCAACACTGACCCCTGGGGAACACCACTCGCGACCACCACTCTCTGGGTCCGGCCATCCAGCCAGCTTTGAACCCAGCGAAGAGTGTACCTGTCCAAGCCATGGGCCGCCAGCTTCTCCAGGAGAATGCTGTGGGAGACCGTGTCAAAGGCTTTGCTGAAGTCCAGGTAGACTACATCAACAGCCTTTCCCTCATCCACCAGGCGGGTCACCTGGTCATAGAAGGAGATGAGGTTGGTCAGGCAGGACTCGCCTTTCATGAACCCATGCTGGCTGGGCCTGATCCCCTGGTTGTCACGTACGTGGCGTGCGACTGCCCTCAAGATGACTTGTTCCATAACCCTCCCTGGCACCGAGGTCAGGTTAACAGGCCTGTAGTTCCCCAGATCCTCCTTATGACCCTTCCTATGGATGGGTGTCACATTAGCAAGTCTCCAGTCATCTGGAACCTTTCCGGATACCCATGACCGCTGAGATAGATGATGGAGAGCGGCTCGGCAAACACATCCACCAGCTCCCCCAGCACCCTTGCGTGGATCCCATCTGGGCCCATGAACTTGGGGCAGTTGCTTTGACTACTAGTAAAACTACCTCCTTGCAAAGTGCTGAAAACCATGCGAAGATGACTATGGTAGAAATGTGCAAACTCCTCTCAAAGTTTAGTCAATTGAGTAAAATTTGGCAGACAAGCTTCAGAAGTAATGGACATGGCTTTTCTCCTTACATTCACCTCATCTCCATGCATATTTACTTTCACCTTAAAAACCTAAATCTCATATGTTTAAGAAAAAAAAATGCAACAAACTCATCCTTAGCTTATAAGTGAAAGTGCAACTTCAGACACAGCCAGGTAGCTGCATGGCATCATGAAGCTCTGCTGGAGGAAGGAAAACAAACTTGAGACTGCCTCAGAAATTAATATCCTTACTTCACACAGCGATGAAACAGAAAACAAATCACCTCCAAGGCACATCATTTGCCAGCATAAAATTGACATATACCACACATTACAAATTAGTCATATTACACATCATCTGTGTCTCCAGGACTTCTGATCCCTGTGCCTTCAGCACATCCACAACACAAATCCTGAGCAGAAACCAGGAGCCATCAGACTCCCATCAGTGTTGCAGAACGGGCATAAGGAAGTAAAAGGAGAAGCCTGCAGAGGGGTGTGTGAGACTACAGCCCAAGAAGTTTG
Source organism: Psophia crepitans (assembly GCA_013399095.1). Classification (NCBI taxonomy): domain Eukaryota; kingdom Metazoa; phylum Chordata; class Aves; order Gruiformes; family Psophiidae; genus Psophia; species Psophia crepitans. The sequence continues at coordinate 8,507 of VWZZ01000458.1, forward strand.
TTAACAGCCAAAGCTACGCTTTCTCTGCAAGACACCATCACACACAACTAGCCTTCCCACCACACCAAGAGGTTTAATCAATCAGCATTCAGTTCTGCACGTTGTTTTAAAAAACAATATTAGCGTACAGATAGCCACTACAACTACTTTCTAATTTATTAGCAATTTCCATGGATTAGGATTTATTTGGATTTCTGTGGGTCCTTGTGAAGCAATATAAAATGGGTCAGGAAGTTTTAAAAGCATATATTCTTTTTCTAATATATGATAATAACAACAAGAACATGCACAGAAAGTTTCAAGAGGGACTCAGATTGATAAGGGAGCAGAAGTAGGTATCTAGAAAACAAACATAGCCTGATTATAGAAGCAGCTGAGGCACCACTGTTAAATGAAGCTCTTTGTCTCAAAACTGGCTGCCTTAGTAATCTCTTATTGCTAATGAAATCTTTCCCTTGCCCCTATATTATTCTTCTAAAATGACACTCAACCCAAAGCTCACTATTAATTATTTCTTGATAGGTACTCATCTTCCGTAATCAACGCTAGTGGAGACCTACAGTTTCCTAAGTGAAAGCCAATATTTGGTGGTTAAAGATGAGGCTCTTCTGTCCCAATTGTCAAAACACTTAGTATCTGCTGATATTATCATAGAATGGTTTGGGTTGGAATGGACCTCAAAGACCATCTAGTTCTGACCCCCCTGCCATGGGCAGGGACACCCTACACTACACCAGGTTGCCCAAAGCCCCATCCAACCTGGCCTTGGACACTGCCAGGGATGGGGCCTCCACAGCTTCTCTGGGCAACCTGTTCCAGTGCCTCACCACCCTCACAGGGAAGAATTTCTTCCTTACATCTAATCTAAATCTCCCTTCTTTTTTGTTTAAACACATTCCTCCTTGTCTGGTCACTCTCTGCCCTTGTAAACAGCCCCTCTCCAGATTTCTTGTAGGCCCCCTTCAGATACTGGAAGGCCTGCCCAGAGACTTCTCTTCTCCAGGCTGAACAACCCCAGCTCCCTCAGCCTGTCCTCGTAGGAGAGGTGCTCCAGCCCTCTGATCAACTTTGTGGCCTCCTCCAGACTTGCTCCAGCAGCTCCATGTCTTTCCTGTACTTGGGACCCCAGAGCTGGACGCAGTACTGCAGGTGGGGTCTCACAGGAGCAGAGTAGAGGGGGAGAATTACCTCTCTCAGCCTGCTGATCATGCTGTTTTTGATGCAGCCCAGGACACGGTTGGCTCTCTGGGCTGCCAGCGCACACTGCTGGCTCATGTTGAGCTTTTCATCAACCAGCACCCCCAAGTCCTTCTCCTCAGGGCTGCTCTCGATCCATTCTCCACCCAGCCGGTAGCTGTGTTTGGGATTGCACCGACCATGTGCAGGACCTGCACTTGGCCTTGTTGAATTTCATGCGATTCGCACAGGCCCAGCTCTCCAGCCTGTCAAGGTCCCTCTGGATGCCATCCCTTCCCTCCAGCGTGTCGACTGCGCCACCCAGCTTGGTGTCATCGGCAGACTTGCTGAGGGTGCACTCGATCCCACTGTCCACATTCTTCAAGATATTATCTGCCTTAAGGTACTGATCGAAACACTGGCATTTTTTTCACTCCCCTACGCTTCATATCTGAACTGAAGGCAGCCCATAACCATGCTGTCATTTTTGTTTTCTTATTTTTATGAAAAACAGAGTGGCCTGTTTTTTTGTATGAGGTATTAACCCAAGTTGCCAAATGACATGGATTTTGAGCCATGCTGAGGGGAGAGAGGAAGAGCAGGAAGACAGCTGGCATCCAAAGCTGAAGAAGCTCCTGCAGAGAAACAGGGTAGCCAGTGTTATTGCTCTAAATTGAAGAATACAATAGTGCACTATCAATTTTTATACCATGTCCAACTAGAAAAATTGGTTTACATGGTAACAGATACATAAAAAACATGAAGAAAATATTCTCTGTGGCACTTGCACCTTCAGCGTATGTTTTACTGTCTTTAGCTCCTTCAGCTGCAGAAATTCAGGGACAGATACACAGGGGAGTAGCTGGGGGAAACAGTTACCACTCAAACCTTCCTGTCAGGTCACTTAAGGATTCTTACTAGTGAGGAGAAAGAAAGAAACAATTTGAAGACAAAGCTTCCAACAGGCTACATCCAAAGGCAGTGGTCATGCTTGAAGTGCCTTCTGACCCACCATGAGAAGTCAGCGTGTTTGCACCCCAAAGAGATGATTTTTTTTTTCCAACAGGACTACACGACAGACAGTAAGACAACTAGTGCAGAGGCTGATAATTTAGCAACAACATATATGTGTGCTCGATAAAACACGATGTCAGCTAAAGATTCAGCTGTTCCTGTTAACCAGTGGTACCAACACATGCTGGTTATATTCAGATTCAACCTCACACTAACGCTACAGCATTTCAAGCTCTCAAGACTCCTGATGGTGGAAGGTCTGTGGGTGCTTAACAAGACAAATACAGCTTTGCAGCCTGATTGCTCCAGCTGCTCTTCCAACAAAGTGAATTTCCCCAGGCCCCTGTTTTCATCTCAGATCCAGTTTCTTTTCTGCAGACAGCCTCCTGCTCCTACCATTAAACATGTTTCTCTTTATCGAAGGACAGGAAACCTTTAAGATGCAAGCTTTTCCAGAAGAGTGTTTCTTCCATGTTTGCCCTTATTTTGTTCCTAAGGACAGAAAAACGTTGATGAGGACTTGGGGAGAGGGTGAGGTGCTGTGTGTACTAGCAGTGTCAGTTCTGCTTTGGTCAGTACTGGAAGAAAAACGTCCAAATCCTCAAAGACAGTCACTGTTGTGCATTGGAGCTGCCTTAGAGACAGCTTAAATAATGGTTTCCATAACTTCCTGATTTCAGTGTTGATGTTTCCTACCCTTTACCCCACCACTTCTTCTCTGATGATTTTATACACCCATTTTGATAGTCCCTCATTAAAGAAGAAACCAAATTCTAGGTTCCCTCAGTATCGTACATCTTCTTGGATCTTAGAAATAGTCAGAGATGCTACACATCCAATGCTGACATCTGTAACAGCAGACTGCAGAGAGTCCTGCTTTTTGCCACCCAGTCTCTACGTGCTGGCAACACTTGTACTCAAAATATGAGTGGCAAAGTCAACTCCAAAAACTGTGTGCCTCCTTATGTGTTCCTGATTTTAGGCAGAAGGGCAGCATATGGGGTTGGTGTGGCAAGGTAGCGGCGAGGCTACTGGAGTGGCTTCTGTGAGAAGCTGCTAGAAGCTTCCACCATGCCCAACAGAGTCAATGCCAGCTGGCTCCAAGACAGACCTGCCACTGGCCAACAATGAGTCCATCAGCAACAGTGGTAGCACCTCTGGGATAACATATTTAAGGAGAAAAAACCACTAAGAACAATTGCAGCTGGAGAGAGGAGCAAGAATATGTGAGAGAAACAACTCTGCAGACACCAAGGGCAGTGAAAAAGGAGGGGGAGGAGGTGTTGCAGGCATGAGAGCAGAGATTCCCCTGCAGCCTGTGAAGAAGACCATGATGAGGCAGACTATCTCCCTGTGGCCCATGAAGAATGGAGGTGGAGCAGAGATTCCACCTGCAGCCCATGGAGGACCCCACACTGGCAAAGATGGATGCCCAGAGAAGGCTGTGACCCCATGGGAAGCCTGCGCTGGAACAGGCTCCTGGCAGGACCTGTGGACCCACGAAGAGAGAAGCCCACGCTGGAGCAGGTTTGGTGGCAGGACTTACAGAATCATAGAATCTCTATGGTTGAAAAAGACCTCTAAGATCACCAAGTCCAACTGTCAACCCAACACCATGGAGCAGTCTGTTCCTGAAGGTCTGTACCCTGTGGAAAGGACCCACGCTGGAGCAGTTGGTGAAGAACTGCAGCCTGTGGCAAGTACTCACATTGGAGAAATTTGTGGAGGACTGTCTCCTGTGGGAGGGACCCCATGCTGGAGCAGAGAAAGAGTGTGAGGAGTCCTTCCCCTGAGGAGGAAGGAGCGGCAGAGACAACATGTGATGAACTGACCACAATCCCCATTCCCCATCCCACCATGCCGCTCGGGGGGCACTGGTACAGAAAATCAGGAGGAAAGTTAAGCCCAGGAAGAATGGAGGGGAGGGGGTGTTTTAAGATTTGATTTTATTTCTCATTACTTGACTCTGATTTGATTGATAATAAATTAAACTAATTTTCCTGAGTTCAGTCTGGTTTGCCTGTGATGGTAATTGATGAACGATCTCTCCCTGTCGTTACCTTGACCCAGGAGACTTTGATTCTATTTTCTCTCCCCTGCACAGCTGAGGAGGGGGAGTGATAGCGCAGGTTTGGTGGGCACCTGGCCTCCAGCCAGGGTCAACACACCACAAGCAGCTACGCCAATATGCTCCCACATTTCAGCCCTATGTACAGTTTCAAGTAAGAAATTACCAGTTGTCTTCACTATGATGGAACCACAGGTTCTTTGGGATTAACTTCTCATTAAGCGCACTGGACACATTGGTTACTGTGCATGTAGAAAACATACTTTTCCTAGATTAAACTCTCCATAGGAATGTAGCATAGCTGAAGCACAATCCCCCAAACCCAAATCCATTCTTCTCCGTATGGTCTGAAACACCTTTGAACTTTCCTCACACCAGAAATTCCTAGAACATGGCCATTTGGGTATGAGGAGGAATACACCTTTTTGCTGCTCCCTTTCCATTTTATTTCCAATACCACTAAATGCTTCTGACCAATTCTGGTTTTAAGGCATTGTCATGCAGTGATAGAAAATTCTAGAAGATTCTGCTGAGAAAATTATGAAAAATATAAGCAAATGGAAGATAGTTTACAATTAAAGCATTCAAGTAGTCTGGATTGTAGATTTAGATCTAATCCTGGAAAAAGACATTAAGAGAGACATGTACTGTCCTAGTTTGAGTGTAAATGTTTGCTTTAATTTTGCCATCCTATTTACACTATGAATATTCATATGTTGTTGTAATTAAAATTTTGTACTTGGCACAAATTAGGAGGTTTGAATTGATATGATTATTCCTTATATAACCACACTTATTTTATTACATAGTTGGGTAGGATTTACAGAATCACAGAATATTAGAGGTTGGAAGGGACCTCGAAAGATCATCTAGTCCAAACCCCCTTGCCAAGGCAGGGCCACCTAGAGCACATCACTCAGAAACATGTCCAGTCGGGTTTTGAATGTCTCCAGAGAAGGAGACTCCACAACCTCTCTGGGCAGCCTGTGCCAGTGCTCTGTCACCCTCACAGTGAAAAAGTTTTTTTCTTATATTAACCCGGAACCTCTTGTGCTCCAGCTTGAACCCATTGCCCCTTGTCCTGCCGCTTAATGACGCCGAGAAGAACCTGGATCCACCTTCCCGACACTCACCCTTAACATATTTATAAACATTGATAAGGTCACCCCTCAGCCTCCTCTTCTCCAGGCTAAAGAGACCCAGCTCCCTCAGCCTTTCCTTATAAGGGAGATGTTCCACTCCCTTGATCATCTTTGTGGCTCTGCGCTGGACTCTCTCTAGCAGTTCCCTGTCCTTCTTGAGCTGAGGGGCCCAGAACTGGACGCAATA
>VWZZ01000458.1:23247-46213 GCA_013399095.1 Psophia crepitans
CAGATGCGGCCTCACCAAGGCAGAATAGAGGGAGAGGAGGACCTCCCTCGACCTACTGACCACAGCCCTTCTAATGTACCCCAGGATGCCCTTGGCCTTCCTGGCCACCAGGGCACATTGCTGGCTCATGGTCTGGGTCGGCCTCTTCTCACAGATAACTAGTGACAGGACAAGGGGGAACAGCTGCAAGTTGCACCAGGGGAGGTTCAGGTTGGAGATTAGGAGAAATTTCTTCTCGGAAAGGGTGTTTGGGCATTGGAACGGGTTGCCCAGGGAGGTGGTGGAGTCACCGTCCCTGCGGATGTTTAAAGAAAGGTTGGATGTGGTACTTAGGGACATGGTTTAGTGGGTAATAGGTGGTGGGGGGACGGCTGGACTAGATGATCCTTGAGATCTCTTCCAACCTTAATGATTCTATGATTCCTGTCAAAGACTGAAGGTTTTCTTCCTGACAGTTGATACTGACATTGGATTACTCCTTCCCTTTATGGACGTCTTGTTCCCTCACTGTCAAACTTTCAGTTTTCTGCAGAGGGCAACTTCTAGCATTTTCAGCATACTTTCCACTAAACTGTATTTATTAAACCAGCTGACTTAAGGATAAAGAAAACCTCCCAGTTTCTCCCCTCTTTCCCCAGAAAGTGCATCACAGGTTCCTACCACAGAACTAACCTGTTACCTGAGGAAATCGGCTAACCCTAATCCTCTTAAAGAGGCAATTTATCGCACCACGAACCAAATTTCTATTGATGTCTCATGTCATGAACTTCTGCTGGTGGCAGAACAGAGGACCTGAGACGCCCCTTGAACACACAGGATCCATTTGGTAGGACAAAGCAGAGTTCAGAAGGTTTAAGCCAGACTTCCCAGGCTTGTCTCAATAAAACTGCAGAGAGAAGTTCTAGTGCTGCCTCTGTCCTCCTTCATCAAGAGAGCTGCTATTTCCCCACTATTTAAAATTCTTGATCCAGCTGTCCTTTCATTCTAACTTTTGGACAGTGTTCTGTAAATTATGTTAAGGTGCTTGTTTATTCAAAACACCCACTATCTCTCTAAGCCTGCCTTTGTAACAAGCTGCCAGCTTGCCTCTCTGTTCAGCTGATTCCCATTATCTGGGCTCCCCATCATCTGAATATATTTAGTCTCACCCAAGTAGTTTTGATTATCAAGATTCTATTACAGTCTAATTAGTGACATTTTTATTACTAATTTGTCACTCAGACACTTTTAGTCACATTAAAAATTCCTGCCAGCTTCTCTGAAATTGCTGTGTGCTTGCACTCTTTTTCTTTTCACACAAGATCAGTTAAGCATTTTTATTTTCTGGATCCTTGGGAGACTTTTAAAGAAACACTTAGGAAAATTGTCTCTAGTAGAAGGAGACTTTTAAGCGCCACAAAAAGGATCCAATCCAAGGAACTGACAAGTGGTATTTCACTTCTTAGACATTGGTTTAAATACCACTGAGGAAGACAGAAAAAACACTTGGGACCTCTATGGCCTTTCTGGTTTGTTTCTAAAGGTATGGAACTAGTTGAGCGCCAGGTGAACATGTGTAAGTCAAAAGAAACGTGGCACTCACCATAGCAGCCCAGCTGCGTATCTGAAAAGAGGGGCTTATGAATCAGAACACAACGTAACACTTCCTCACACTCATCAGTCAGTGGCAACTCTGCGGTAGCTCCTAATAGCACTAAACTGGTGGTTGGCTGTGCCGTGACAGTCTCTGAGGAGCTGCAAGCCAAAACAAGCAGGAGAGGTGATGCTGGACTTGGTGAAAGTCTGCCAAACTCTACCTGAAAGTCAGCCCCACACATCTGGAGTCAATATGGACATCAGAACAAAACACTGTGTCTTTCTCTCTCTCTTCATACTATGTTTATCCCTTCAACTGAATGGAAAATGGGGTTTACGCATCCATATGGTCTGGAAAGGAATGCACTGCTCAGGCTGACCAAACTCGGGTTGTATCACTGCACTTGCCCCCAACTGTGCTCTGAATTCAAGAAATAATGTCAACCACCAGATGTGAAGTCAAGGTGTAAGCCTTCCAGAACAGCACACATTGATGAAGGGAGACAATTTCTGCAGACACGGTACAGCTAAAGACAGTATTTAAAATTGCTAACTTGATATTACACTTTCTTTAAACAAAATCTGTACTGGACTTCAGAACACAGCCATACATGCCTTACAAAGGGTTAATAAATAAAGGTAATATGCATCTCATAGGCATAAGCAGTATGTTTTATAACTGTTAATTACATAGATAGCTGCTATTATAAATAGTTCTGAAGCAATCCATTAACCAGATGGCTTTTAGCAAATCAGAATTTATTACTCTTTTATGAGCTACTTATAAAAATGTAACTTTCAGATAAAGAATGTGAAACAGCTGAAGCAGTTGTCCATATCTGCTTTGCATTATAGCATCTTTGAGGGGAGGAAGAAAGTGTCGTATTAATTCTGTACAGACAGCTCATCCTGTTGGAAATTTCTTCCTTCTTTTCCTGGGAAAGGGCAACCCTCACTTAGACTTCCATTGCATTGGAGGGCAATGAGGTCTATTAGTAAGGGCAGCAAAGGCAGTGGAGGATAATGCTTCTCTTCGAAACTCTGACAGAAGCCAGTGAAATAACTATTGTTGGCATGAGTAGGATCACAACTTCTGTCTTAAGTGCTTACAGATGCCCATAAAAAATGATATAAAACATCTGAATAAGTGTCTTGGTATTATACATGAGTTTATTACTTACTTCCTCATGAATCTACTGAAAAGCATTAAGACTCTGAGTGAGACAAATGTAATTTATTTGCAGCCCAAGACATCAATATTTGTTCACATTTCTAAACATTTTACGTTAGAGATTTTGACAAGGTAAGTGTGGCAGTCTGTGCTCCAGCAGCTATCCTCTGCACAGGAGCAGAGGAGACGGTTAACTTTCAAACGTGTCAATAAAATCCATTTCACAAGTCTTATGGCCTAAATAGTATCAGTAGGCAATGAACTGGAATTCACACTCATTTGGAACTTTAATAGATTAAACTCCAACAGAAAGTTGGCAGATAAAAAAAGTCTGAGATTGAAAAATGGCTCCTAAAGTTCAGGATGCATTTTACTGCATTCCTCCAAGGAATACTTACCCAAGGGAAGCGCTCCTTGGGAAAGTGTTGCTGTTCAGGGTTCATCTGTCTGAGCTTTTTCGTTAAAACCCAAGACTCTACTAGCCTGTAGGTTTGTGATTTATTCTCCTCTGCAAACTGACATCCAGGACGGTATGCCAGCTCATCACCCACAGTCCATCATACTTTAAGGAGATAGCTGCTAAGTCAAGATTTAATGAAGTCACAGGAAAGTTAACTAATGGTTTCAAGACTTTACAGTGTTTTGCCAACAAGAGCTCAAGGAAGATTTATCCACCTTTATGCTCTAAACATTAATAAATCACACAAAAAAAAGATGACGACAGCATTCAGTATGCATTGCCACACAAGCATACAGAACCTTCACAGCTGATGAAGGCTCTTAGCCTTTTGCCTTATCATACTGTCCGGGTTTTGGCTGGGAGAGAGTTAATTTTGGGGACACCACCACCTCCCTGGGCAACTCGTTCCAATGCCCAGCCAGGTGACCAAGCAGAACATCACAGTGAGCAGAGATTGCTTAAACATCGTCATAAACACTTGTCACAGCTTCGTTAAACACACCCGGGTCAGACCTGTCGTTATCTCAACTCCTCGAGCCCCACGTTGGGCGCCAAAAAGGACTGATCCAGGCTGCACTGGAAAAGGGTGAAGCCCCAGAGCACCTGCAGTACATTGATGACATCATTGTATGGGGCAACTCTGCAGCAGAAGTCTCTGAGAAAGGGAGAAAGATAATCCAGATCCTATTAAAAGCTGGCTTCGCTATAAAATGAAGTAAGGTCAAGGGGCCTGCGCAGGAAATCCAGTTCCTGGGGATAAAATGGCAAGACGGNTGACCTCAACCACTGTGTGAAAATACAGAAGTGCCATAGAAAAGTGAAAAGTGAATATGTCTGTGCCTATCTTTTCACCTGAAGGAATATGGGTGCGCTAGCAACCCGGAAAACCAACCATGTCCTGGGCTGCATCAGAAATAGTGTGGCCAGCAGGTCGAGGGAGGTGATTCTCCCCCTCTACTCCGCTCTTGGGAGACCCCACCTGGAGTGCTGCATCCAGCTCTAGAGTCCTCACTACAGGAAAGACATGGAGGTGCTGGAGCAAGTCCAGAGGAGGCCACAAAGATGATCAGAGGGATGGAGCACCTCTCCTACAAGGACAGGCTGAGGAAGATGGGGTTGTTCGGTCTGGAGAAGAGAAGGCTCCGGAGAGACCTAATTGTGGCCTTCCAATACCTAAAGAGGACCTACAAGAAATCTGGAGAGGGGCTGTTTACAAGGGCAGGGAGTGACAGGATGAGGGGTAGTGGTTTTAAACTAAAAGATGGGAGATTTATGTTAAATACAAGGAAGAAATTCTTTATGATGAGGGAGGCGAGGCAATGGAACAGGTTGCTTAGAGAAGCTGTGGATGTTCCTCCCTGGCAGTGTCCAAGGCCAGGTTGGATGGGGCTTTGGGCAACCTGGTCTAGTGCAGGGTGTCCCTGCCCATGGCAGGGGGGTTGGAACTAGATGGTCTTTGAGGTCCCTTCAAATCCTAACCATTCTATCATTCTACGAATCTCAGTTAAATGAACATGTATTTTCACAAGATTTGAGTAGGATTTTCCAAAGAACCAAAGGTGATGAAACATGCTGATTTTAAATATAATATGGACACGTAACTTCTTCAGGCTACCTTGAAAAAGCATTCCTTATGTTCATTTATGTTTTGGTACATTACCACTTCAACGTTTCTCTTAGAATGCCCAAATATGCCATACACTCCCCATAAATATAGTGTGCTGACCTTGCCACTCACCTTCTCTCTCCACTGCTCCTATGGTGGATGCAAAATGCCTTTTCTAAACAAAATAAAACTGTGCTACAGCACTACCAATAGACTTAACATTCTGAAAAAAAACATTTTGTGTAATACAACTAAATGAATGGTTGCTTCTCAGTCTCTGATGACCCCTGAGACAATTTATTTATTTCAGCACTATATTTCAAATACTGAGTGAACTGGAAGATCTCAGAAATAACATTCATGTCATCACAGTACTGGTTGCTCAGAACACACAGGTTTGAAACTTGGCTGTGGTGTCAGATCCTCCTTTCTACTTTTTCTCTCAGTGCCTGGAAACATTTAGCACTTCAGAAAGATCACAGACAGGGGATGTCCTTGCAGTATGATTTTAAACAGACTTCTGATTCTGGAGGTGTTTTCTCATTCTGAGATATGATGTGAGAACCAGGAACACTTCTAAACCTAGAAAAACCTCTTAAGTGACCTTCTACAGAAACATGTGGCCAGACAATCACTCATCCACATTTGGACAGAGAGGAAAGGTTCTTCCACAGACACATCAGGGAAGGACTCAGTGATTTGCACTGATGCAAATCTGTGTCCCACTTTCATATCCTACTTTTTCTAGATTCCCTAGGGCAAGGTCAACAGCTCCTCAGTGACTGCAGAAAAAGAAGTAACTGTAACTCCCAAGGTAGGACTGAAATGACTTCTGCCCTCTCCACATGGACGAAAAGTAAAAACGGAAAATGAATGTGGTTTCCAAAACCAAAGCTCAAAAATCTTCAGCGTGTATCAGAGTGACTGTATCTCTAATCAGACCATTATTTCTTACCATTCTGTGTAATTCTGAATATTTCAGCATGAAATCACTAAATCTACTGATATCCACCATCTATTAGTGTGCAACACACACTTTTACCTCCCACTTGAATACCTACAGTGGTCTTGCAGTGTCAGTAAGAAAAAAGGAACATCCACACAAGTTCCTCTTTTACAGGGTCAACGACTGTGTCTATGAATGAAGAAAAACACACCACTAAGCCCAAGTTGCTCCAAATCACCACACTGATACACACGCAATAGTGAGATTTTTGTTTTATAATACAATGCCAGATAAAGTATCACAAATAAACTACGAATAAAAAGATTAGCAGGCTTAAAAACACCCTCAAACCATTTCAAACAAAATATTTTATAGCTTCTTTTTAGCAGTGTGTTCGGTTTGCAGATGATGATTGTGCCATTCTTCTGAAGTTGGAAATGAGCTGGATACTTCTTTAATATACTCAAATGTGACACATAAAATGTAAATCAAATTTGTTGCCCCAAAGTGTTTTCAAGCTTCTTTTCCCCAACTTTTATGGCTAGTGAGCTGTGTTATCAACTATAGCATCCTGCACTGCCATGATAAAGAACTGCCCTAGACAATGCGATGCTACTGCATCAGCAGGGACGAAGGTTCGATGTGCTGTTACTCATGTTATTTTAAGTAGTCCCAGAAGGGATAAGACATCACACCTACAAAAACCCAAAAAAATTGCTAAGACTTGCAGAAAACTTCAAGAGATTTTGCACACCTCTAAAATTAATATCTAAATGAGAACAGCAATGGCATGCACTTGCAATATAAGAGAAACCTCTTGTAGCAAAGATTTATTATGCTAATAACACTAGAGCCTACCTACTGTCCTGTACATTTTTAAAAAGGACACTGCATATGTATATTTAAATGGCCAGAGATGAACAGTGGGTCACAAACAAAACTTAAAATGTGGAACTGCATCAGCCGAATTGATAGTGCATTTATTATTTCTACCCTTTCTTATATATTTTTGCATAGTCAGTTCTGCTGCCAAAGCATTTCTAGAAGGCGAGTACAAAGGATATCAAGCACTATAATCACTGAATGAAATATGACTGATGCATTAATGCTCACTCAAACCTACAGATCTAAAGAAAAAGCAATAAAACTAAATGCATGATTTAGAAGTAAGCTTAAATACTAAACTGATCCTAAATTCACTGAGGAAAGCAAACTTCACAAATCACTGCCAAGAGCATTAGCAATCTCCCTTCCAGACAAAAGGTCAACTTCAGATGCCTTGTTAATATGTATCTGGGTTTTACAAAGTTCTAATGAGAGTGTTGCTCTATGACAGAGATGCATAGGCCTACAAAAGTAGGGGTGGTCAAGGAAAACGAAAACGACAACCAAGGCAACTTCAAAATTAGATGATAGCTTCATAGTCTCCAGAGTCTTAACCTCATTGTCCTTCCCCTGTTGCTAAATAGAAAGGTAAGGTTTGAGATGGCTAGTAGGAAGACTTGAGGTAGAAGACAGATAACGCTGATACCAAATAAAGCAGATTAACTATAGATACCAGCTGCCACAGAATTCACTGGCCAAGGAAACAGAAGAGAAAATAACCTCACATTTGGGCTGCTATTCAGCCCTCCCCATCTCCTCAACTTTAGGTAGCTTGCAGATATATCTAAATTTCTGTGGAGAGCCAGAAGATAACTCAGATCTCTGTTCATCAAGTAAAGAGGGAAACACTGGCACTGACCTCAGAAACTACAGCTAAATGTCCCATGTTAAGTGAGATATCACTTCGGGACCCAGCGAATTACTACTCAAGCAAAACGGGAAGTGCAACTTTAAACCTTGTCAGTGTGATGTTTAGTGGACATTTACTGTGCCTTGTCCACCCTCTTACACCTTCTCTTCTCTTTCAGGAAGCAGAGGAAAAGACAGATTCACCAAAAAAGAGAGCCTGTGGCTTTTTCAAAACAGTTGCTAACGTCACAGTTATTTATATTACAGCAACACCAAGGACAATGTACAGACAAACTGGAAAAACCAGTCTACTTCTGTAATACACTGATATTCCCAAGAATTAAAATGGATTGTAATCCCTCTTTATCTGACATAATCTTATTTCCTAAGAAGTATCAACTATACAGTAATGCTCTACTTACTTGGGGGCATGCTCCTCTCCCTCTCTCTCCCTCCCTGCCTCTGCTCGCTCTTCTTTCCCACTGTAACTTTTGAACCAGTCATTCAACTTGAAAAAAACAAAGCAAGAAGCACTGTCTTCAAGATACTAACTTCTTCTGACTATGATACAAAAGGCAGGTAAGTAGTTAACCAAACCAGACAGTTCTGTAAGATACTCAATGGGTTCAAAGATCTTGGTGAAGACTACTATTCCTGGCAGAATCTTGTTTCTGATGGTCTAAAGCATTTCCTGCAGTTTAAGTACACCTTTTGATACCACCTAACAGCCTTGAATACGTTTGTCAAAATGATTACCTAGCTCAGCTAAACAGAGTTAACATGATCTATGTCATGCTCAGGTCAACTCATTTGGCGATGACCAAATGTTGTGACTTCTTGCTGTGACTTGCTGATATTAATCACTTTCTCTAGAAACCTCATTAAAAAAATAAAAATCACATTCCAGATCTGTAATTACTTCACATCTTTCTAACAGTGAAAAGGTCTAAGTCTGAATGACCACAAAGGCTCCTTTAAATGCAGCATCTGTCCTAGAGGACAAGATTTTCCACACCTTGTGAAATCAAGAGCAATTCCATCATCCACCTCATTATCATCTGGAAAGAACAGGAGCAATGTTTACTTAAAGTAGGATAGAAAAAAATAACTATGAAAATTAGAGAGAGATCATTTTGATAATTCTTCTAAGACGCAGGCCTATCTCAAAAATTCTCCTCCTGATCTGAAAATTCCTAAACTTGTGGATTTTACAGATAGAGAGAATATACCTCACTGCTGCTTTGTAAGGGTTTGTTCGCAGTCATGCTCTGTCTGAGAAGTAAGGAACTTAATATTTATCCTCCTAGAAGGGAACGTATAATTCTCATTCCCTTTATCTCAGATTAGCTGTCAAGACAGTAAGTGGACTGTTCAAACATTCAGTGTTTTCAGTGGTTTTAAATCAAGATGAAACATAGTCCAAGCTGCTAAGAAGTGCTGCATGACTGCATGCCTCAGTTGCTCAGTGCTCAGCTTGTCTCCCAGTCCTGGGTGGGAAAAAGGGAAGGCTGGGATGTATCTCCTTAAAACCAGAGCCCATTTAAGATGTCAGTCTGGGCAATCAAAGCCAAAAGACAAAAGCATCTTTCTCTTGGAAGGATCTAGGCCAGATACAGCCCTTTTGCTTTGTAACTCAACAGACTTCAAAGCAGTTCTGCTCACCTTCACAGAATCATAGAATGGTTTGCGTTGGAAGGGACCACAAGGATCATCTAGTTCCAACCCCCCCGCCATGGGCAGGGAGACCAGATTGCCCAATACACCTTAGCCCTGTATTAAACAAGAGTTGTGTTATTTTGTTCAATCATATCTTTTCACAGGCTAAATAACTTAAAGTTGTTTGTAAGAAAATCTTAAGATGATTATTAAATTGCAGAATTGGTATAGCCCCAAATTAATTTTAAGTCACTGTGACAGCATCTTACAGAAGTATGCTCTTTCTTAGGCTGCTAATGTTGCCCAATAGTGCAATCTAGTTGCACTCTGAGCTTCTCCAGTTCTTTAACTTAAAAATGTTTGGGGCCACTTCAAAGATTTGCAGTCATAGCTTATTACATCTCACAAACACCAAGTTAATACTATGGACTACTGGAAGCTAGGAGCTAAGACAAAGTGCTTGATGCAGGTAATATTACAAAGATTGAAAGACAAGTGCGTGTTTAGAAATAAGCAAAAACTTGTTACCTTATGAAAACTTGTATCACCAGAAACAGAAGTCCCAAGAAGTCAGACTCTGAGCTCTGAACACAAGCAGCAAGGGTTTGAATTTCGTAGGAGCTGGGATTTTTCAAAAGAAATTCCAAGAGAATAATATTCATACTCAACAGCACCAAATTACTTTGGTGCTGATGCAACTTACATTGAACTAACATTCATTCACTCTTGTGGTGCTAACAACATCTTACCCAGGACATCTGAGTTAATGTTAAACTTTATTTCAGTGAAAACTGGAGCAGGCCCTCCCTAAAGCAAGATTTTTATGAAGGTCTGATCCAAATTAATTCAAATTAACTGAAGGAATACTGACATCAAGAGCCTTTACATCAAGCTCCTAGTCATAAAGCTTCCAACAATGGAAGGTGATAATAAAACACATCTAAAAATTATGGGTTGTCCCTGCTATTGCTGAAGTCAATGGAATTTTCCAGAATGAGAAACCTATGACAAATTTTTCTTTCTGCTCCAATGTGATTCACTGTCAAAGAAACTGAAGTCAGGCTGCTGTATGTCACCCTGTCTCCTCAGTGGATCAGACAAACAATTGTTAACTTGTGAGAGAAGAGGTGTTAATAGCCACAATACTCATTCCATTTTTATGTGCTAAGCTTTTGACTGGTGTAAATACATGACAGTGAATCAAAGTCAACAGAGGAACAGTCCACTTACATAAACAAATCTTTGGTGCCATTGAAAATAAACAAGATAAAAACCCAATACTCCAAAGTTCTAATATGGAACTGTTCACTAATATGGATGTTCAACAGCTGAACATCCATGCTCTATCTCACATATTAACATGTTTATGGCAAAGGAAAACAAACAACAATAAATTCAGAAAAACCTCAAATCATTCTTATAATTTGTCATGTTCACAAATATAATTTACACTATACATAGCTCCTTTGGTTCATCCCAACAAGATGGAGTTCACACGGCACTTTGGGACACAGTTTAGTAGACATGGTGGTGTTGGGTTGATGGTTGGACTTGATGATCTTAGAGGTCTTTTCCAGCCTTAAAGGTTCTATGATTCTAGGTCTTTGAGAACTGGGAGCAGATTTCGGAGCTCTTGTGATGTGGTTTGGAAATTGAGAATTGTACTTACACCTTTTCAGTAAGTTGTATGTTAAAGAAAAAAACCCCAACAAATACAGCAAAATACCTGATCACTTATTTTCAGCGTGTAAAGCATAAGAATAATCCCAGTGAAGTCATCAGGCTTAGTTATCAATAAGAACTGTTTTCTTCTTACTCAAATTCTTAGCATTTCCCACTAGGTACATAAAGTGAGGAGCCCAGATCTCCATTAATTCTCAAAAAACCTCTGGCCTTTGCCTAGGCATAAATACTACCCATGATCCCAAACTCAAACAAAACACATCTGCATGCATCTCACACAGACAACATTTTGAATAACATAACAACCAAAATACATTAAAGAACCTTAGAAGCAGTGAAACTATAGAAGGAAGTTAACAAAACCAGCAACAATCACAGAGAAAGCCGTCTTCGACACCTTTGACAGAAGCCCATCAATCATTTTAGAATTTATACAGTATGTTGTTTGGCAAGCTATCTCATGAATGACACAGCATAAAAAAAATTCTCATTATGCTGTTTTCAAAATGTAAATGCACATACTACTTTTAGTATCACATTTAGTATCACATTTATGTACTGCTATAACAGTCTACTTGTACAAAAGAATAGAGGTAATGAGTAGAGCAGAAAAGTTAGCTATTTTCTGAGTTTAAATAAAAGTTCAATTTTAATGCTTGACAATATGGGTGAGCACAAGACAGTACATAAACCATCCAAATAAGAAAACCAGCAATCCAACATCCATGTTCTAAAACTACTGATGCCCCTTCAGGCACTGAAGACAGTGAAGGATGTACACTCCCATCAGCCAAGTGACCAATAAACACTACCACAGTCAACTTATCACAGAAGAGTTAAACTCTTCACTGAGTTACTCATCATTACAGTCATGGTAATAAAGTAATCAAAACTTTTCAAAGTCAAAGGCTAGAAACAGAACTACATGTAGGTAAATTAAAAAGAGGAGATCCACTTTAAAAAAAAGCAATCACCATTTGAAACGACGACTAGATCGAGATTACTGTCGAGGTGTTTGTACCAGTGCGGAGTTTCAAAAAAAAAAAAAAATACAAAACCAAAAAAAAACCAGAAAAAGGGTTGTCTGTCCTAACGCAGCCCTGGAGAAAGAGAAAAAGGAAGCCTATAAAAAAACAGTTTGATCCAAAGGCCATCATTGTCAGTGAGAAGACCCTGATGTCAACAACCCTAGATAACATCCACCTTTTGTAAGATCTTACATCTTCACCGTGGTAGTGGATTCATGCTAAGCTCTAGCTATGAAAATAGTATTTTTGCCCTGTAGTAATTCCCAGAGAAGCAATCTTTTTAAACACTTCCCACTGTGTAGCTTGAGGCAGTAAAAATCCAAGTCTTCCTTTTATGGGATTAAGAATCTGCTTTTTTTTTGTCACAGGTCTTACTTATGCTAACCCCATGCATTCACCTCTGCTCCCTGGGTTCCTTCCCAGGATGATTTCTCTTGTTGAATCACTAACAAAATGAGCTATTAACCATATTTTTTTTCTATTGCCTTATGCTTCCCTTTTTGCTTGGGGTGCTCCAAAGCACCCTCCTGACAATATTTTCCAAAGCTCCTTCTTTCAAATGTCCTCTGGGAAACATCATGGTAACAGGATATATAGTATGATGCTATCAGAGGCTTCTGTATAGAAAATCTTGTGACAACAGAACTCCTCTAATGGGATCTGCATCCCAGCTCAATAGAAAAAAGCACTGTAATAACCTCCCCCTTTTTTTTTTCCTTGTGCTGTAATCATCTGTTATGCTTTTCACTAGTACTTCAAAGTAATTCTCTATTGTTCTGTTACTCTGAACTTTAGCTCAGCAGGGTTTAGCTTTTCAAAGCATCACAGAAGGAGATCTTAATTACTCATTTTTTTTTCATTTTTCAAACAAAATCTCAAATCCATTAAATAAACAAAAAAATCCTTTTAGATCTCAGAATTTCCTGTTGTTAGATTCGCAGAGAATTACAATAAACAAAAAAGATGCAGCCTAGTACATCTCAAATTTTAGCTAAAGACCTTATCCTGTCACAGCTACTACTACGGTGAGGTAAGCTGAATTGTGCAAAAGGCCTGGAAGGTCAGCTCTTTTCTCAGCTTTGACAATAACGATCTAAAATTTCACATAAATCAATGAGACATACTTTGCAAAATGTCTACACACTTGAACTACTTCTCAAGAGTCCTGATTCGGAACCAGAAAGGCATTAACCATACACAAGTCACAAAAGGTAGAATTCTACTGAATCTCTGGAGTTTAAAGCTTAGTTTTATGAAGATAAATGTAAACCTTCAGGTCATCACTGAAAAACTGGTAGAGAACAAGGTTATACACTGAGTCATGAGCAAAGCCTGGTCTAGAAAAACTCTCTGCCCAAAATCCCTAGTAGTGCAAACTACTGCATGGTCTAAGATCCAGGTATTACTTAGTTGCCAAGCTAAAGCATGGTGGTAGCCAGCTCTAATCAGGGCCGGATTTTCTTGTTCCTAAAGTATATTGTAGATCCTCTACTCTCAAGTACACTTGAAATAACTTCTTTCAGACTCGTGTAGTTGAAGGACATTAACTCACTGCATGCAGTCCAACAACAGGCACACCACTGTAAAAAATTGGTTTTTAAACTTAAATTGAGTGGCACCAAACAGCAAATCCGAGTTACTAAATACAAACTAGAAATTATATTCCTGTTTTGATTCAAGTGTGGAAAAATGAACTTCATTGTTGACTTATCAGGAGTCTAATATTACTCAAGGGAGAACAGAGTAGTTTAGCTGAGGCCAGCAGTAAGAGTTACTGCTAGTCTGGATGCCTGCTGGAAAGTGCAATAAAGCATACAAGTCCATGCGACATCCCAATCACCATTTTTATGAACATTTTCCTATTTATTAATAGCAGCTGCTCTAAATTCACTCAAGTTTTACGCCAGCTGCCAATTCTGGGTCTAGTACAAATTTGAGATATATTACAAGTAAGTTCAGCTAGAAATGAAAATAAAAGGTGAGAAAAAAGCACAGCATATGCCAACAAGGCAAGTTCATTGCTGACAGGTAGGAGGGCAAGGGAATGGCTGTATATACCAATAATTCCAGAAGTGTAGGTGAGTTCAAACACTAAAGACAATGGAGGAAAAGATATCAATCATGGAGAAGACAAAATGGCACCACGAAAAGTCAGGTTATTTTCCCTTCTGTTATTACACTACAATACCCTTTTCTCTGCTCTGAGACATTCAAACTGTTCCAACTAATCTGCTACCTATTTACCTGAGCTTCACGTTGCTGCTTGTATTTATATCTTCTTTGCCTTTATACACAGCTCTTGGACCTCAACAGAAGACATGCAAAATACCAATCACCAATTATACTGCAGACAAAAGCATATGGAACATAAAATGCACGGGAGCATGTAGCATTCAGACAGATGATGCTGAAATTCATGATAAAAATTAGCACCTTCCTTACTTCATTATTCAGGAAGGGGAAGTATTCTGTAGCTCTCAGTCACCTCCAGGTGCTAACAATCCATTCATTAACAGCATTTTCCCCAAACAGTGGGCTGACCTTGACAGGAAAGTTGCCTCACATTCAAAATACTATTTAAAATCCCATAGCCACTTTGATTGTTGTAAAATGGGTATTGATGAAGATGGAAACTTGGGAAAAATCTCTATTTATGGATAAGCAATCACACCAGATGTAGCGTAAGAAAATACTGTTTACATGAAGACAATCTAACACAAGTTCAGATTTGGGTGTATTACACTGCTGCTGTAAAAGTCTGCTTCCTACTATATCAGTATAGAAACCCGATAGAGACCCAAAAAACCACAGAGCTGAAATCTCTAGGGTGAGCAAGAAGCTTTTCCTGTTTCTGGAGTTCACGTTCACAACCTACAAAGTGTCATAAAATACCAATATACTATGCCTATAGAGAAGTGGCTGGTAGGGCAACATAATAAGGAGAGATAGCTGGACTACAAATTCCTTAACTGAAAGGGATGGTCCATGAAACAGACTATTTAGGGAAATACTCCCTAAGACATTTTTGCAGCCTAGTATTAGACCTTAAACCAGAAAGGACTGATACAATCATATCTCCTTCCCATCTGCTTGTCCAACATTAAAAAACCATCCCGTAAGTCACGATTCAGCCAGCCTGTTCCAAAAGGATGTTGGTAGTTTATTCTAGTACGTCAGCCAGGGACATTTTGTAGTATGAATGGCTAACATTTAAAGTAGTTCAACACGTTCTGTTTGATTTAAAGCTTTCACAGAAAGCCTTTATTTGCAGAAAAAGATCACAATCCTTTTGAGGAAGGCACAGTGGCTAAGGTATCACAACCATTGTACGGATTGAAAAATACCCATGGACATGTTTTCTTACTATAAGGGATAAGTCTGACAGTCTTCCTCTTCAGCCAAGCAGGTCTGCATTAGCCAATATTTTAATTCTGCAGCTGCATTTATCAGTAAACCCATGGGAACAGCCAGCCAGAGGTTAAATAGAACCTAAGAAAAAAACCCTACTGCAATACGTCTTTCTTCACTAGCAAATCCAAAGATGCTATTTAACAACAAACCTGCCATTCCCAGAAATACAGCACTGACGGGAACTTCATCAGATCGCTACAGAATGTTGCCATTTTAGTCTGATTCTCAAAATAATAACGCTATTTTTCAGAGCAGAACTTCTTGCTCTTTACAGCTGTCATACTCAGCATGTCAAGAACCGAAAGTACTCTACAACGCACAGCCATTTAGCATGCTACCAACACATGAGGACATGCCGACAATTCTGGATCGTTTGAGTACTACAGTTTGTAAGGGCAATGTTTTCAGAAACAAGAAAAAACTTTCAGAGCCTGAACTTACGACAATTTTACAAAGGTGTTTCCTCAGCACCGCAGTAATCCTGCCCCTTTCCTGCTATTTCACTAGGGAGACATCAAAGAAACAGAAGCATTTGCAATCGCTAGACATTGCTGAAATTCTTGGCATAAATAAGTCACTGAATTTCTGATAAAAGAGGTTTTAAAGAACAGAATCAAAACCTAGAAACTTTCAATTACTTTGCAGAAAGCCCATTCTGTTTTCAGCCACTAAAACCTGGGCCTCTGTACTTTTCAAATTTAATGTACAGACAGCTTCGGACCTTCCACTCAGCCATTTCTGTTGAAGATACATTTACATTTGAAACCATTTGCAAAGTATCACTAGCGCCTAATGTAAGCTGGACTTTTTTCCTCACCCATTTTTTGGGTAAACAGGATTCAAACCAGGAGCTAGAAACATCACTGAAACACGACCAGGAATTGAGGATGTGTGACAGGGTTATGGCAATGCCCTGCTTGGTCCAGTCTTACAAGAACCTCCCGGCCACAAAACATACAGCTCTGAGAGCAGCAGGGCTGGGTCTCTTCCACAATTAGGATAAGGACTGACAGCAGCCGTACAACTTTCACTGTAAAAATGGCTGCAGTAACAGTTACAGTTGGAGCACTTTTGATGGTTTTGGCTGATGTTCACAGCCTTGTGCTTACTCATAGAGTATTCCCAACCCTCTGCATCCACCTCACCTTCCCATATTCAGGCTTTGTATCAGCTTCACTTATCATGAGACCTTTTCCCCGTATCTATTTCCCTTTACTGACCTGTTCTCTTCAACTTCTCTTGCCATTTGTTTTTTCGCCTCCTTACTGCACCCAACCCAATAAATCCTTCAGTGACCTACCAGTGTTTTCTGCCACACTGTTCTCCATCCTGCTTTTGCAAACTATTCCTTCTCCAGTGTTTCATCCATCCTGTCTTTAGGACAGCACTCATACTGTATGACTGTATCTAACACAAAGAGAACACATTCTAAATTGGTTTACTATTGTAAATTGGTTTAATCTATTGTAACAAATACAATAGATTAAAATCATGGTTGTTTCTAGCTTATACTGCCTCACTGTTGTCACTTAGCCAGCTGGTATGGCAAGAGTAGTAAAAGCTGTTCCCTGAAGTGAAGAAATCAGATTTCAGTGTCCTTCACAAAGCACAGGGAAGGAAGTTCATGCAAACTCTCACAGATTGAAATAGTTCTCTTCAAAGTATGTCAGTAAAAATAGATTTCATGCAAGTCTGTAATAAGGCAAAGGCTAATTAGCTGCAACCACTTTTTCTTGAGGTCAAGAGGAGTTACACCTGGGATGATTTTAGCCTAGAATAGCCACACTTATCGATGTGATTTTTTTTTATTTTTTATTTTTTTAAAAACTCAGGACATATCACATCACACCATTTTTACTTGTCACTAAAGTGACAGGGCTAATGAAACAAGTTATTTTGATAGGACACAGCGTACCTGAAAATAACACTTACGTCTCAGCATTCGCTACTCAGTGTAACACTCAAGACTGCTGTAACTTAGAGAAGCTGGTCAATATTTTATTTTTTCCCCTCTGCATTTTTCTCTCCCTTTTTTCCCCAATTTGTGTAGCTGGCAATACTCTGTGGATGAACAACTACATTGTTTCCTTCTCATCACTCCCTTATGAGATTCCAAGCACACGCAGCTAGTCATCAAGCACTGTTTGTATGGACACTTCATTCTTTCAGAACAACTTCCAGTTCACATACCAAAACCCCCAGGTTCCCCTAATCCTGCATCAGTCTCTCTGCTCATACTCTTTCAGAAGCAGCACCCAGGAGGCACAAGACTGCTGTAGTCTTAGAGTAGTCCACTAGGATTGTCAGTCAGGTGTTGCCCAAATTTTGTCCTGGATTCACCAAGGTTTACTGATGCTGAGACGTTTTGAAGAAAAACATTCCAGGTTCACCACGTCACCGCCTTCTGCTGTCATTTTACTATGAAAATATTCACCTATTTATGGAAGTAGCCTACCAGCAAAAGTGTTATTAGCTTAAATAGGACTTCTGCTTCTAACTCTCACAGAATCTTTGAAAAACTATCCAGTGCACTAGTCTACTTTCAGCACAGTTATGCTCAGAGGACAGGAACCCAATGCAGTAGCCTCAGGCAAGACAGTCCATGGTCTACTCAACTTGATTCAGCTTCTCATCCCAACCCTTCACTGAAGCACTACAGTTAAGGGCCCATCAGTGTTACAGTAAGAAGCACTCCATGCCCCAAGAACCACCCTGCACAGGTTTGATTGAAAGAGGAAGACTTAAAATTCCAAAGGACACAGCATAAATGCAACACGTGCAAGGTACTACAAAACTCTAAACACTGCCGTTCAGTAACTGCATGTCTGCTTTGCTGTCTCTTTTGTAACCTTAACACTCAAAACAGGAAAGGTGGGACAAAGACATAACATCAAAATACTTATCCTTCTTCTCTTTGTTATTTAATACAGAGAATGTCTTTCAGAGTATCTTTTTTTAAATCAAAAAATATGTAGGATCACATCTAGAAAATGTACTTGACAGCACGGAGCACTACTTGCTGCCATTTCTTGCTGATACTGCGAGTGAAAGAGAACCTGAGTTCTCATTCAGACGCTTTGAATCATCCTGTGCAAGTCTCTCCCTTCTTTTCTTTCTCCTCTGCCTATACAGACACCTAATTTAGGTTTATTGGAATTAAGTGATACGAATACATCCTTTCTGCTTCATCCCTTACTCCATTTCCTTTTAACCGTACAGCTACCCCTTGCCAGCCCTTATGCCTACGGTGAAATCAAACAGCTCTATCTGCCCCAGTCAGCACAGAAGAATCTCTCTGCAAGGTTCACAGCCTGGTAACAAGTTAGAGACAGTTCCTGTGGTTTGTCAGAAAGCTTCTGAAGGACTACATTTCTGCACCAGAGGAATTAATAGCTCCAAGGCTTGTAAAGATTTATATATCTCCACAAAATGTCAGTAAATCTGCAGCTATGATACCAGAGATGATGATTAGCGCTGTGCATATTAAACAAAGGGGTAGTGAAATCTGATTTGCGTATTTCTGACACGCACGCAAATTCCCACTGCTTTCACAACACTATACATACACGGTTCATTTTACTTTGATTAAAATTAACACATTTCACTGATGACCTTTAGAGGAATGCTCGCTTCCAGACTCTTAAATGCACCATTGATCTACTACACTTTGTCAGCAAAACAATGATCATTCCTAAGATGCCTCTGAAAAGCTACAGTCTTACACAGATCAGTCCATAAAGTTCCCACTGACGTAAGCAATGCAGAGATGCAGAATTTGCATAATCAGCTCATTTGCTGCATTCAGCAACAAGGGACATATTCTGTCAATTCACACCCTCACCAGAAGGTTGCTCTAGTTAAGCAGAAATTGCCACATTGCAATTCAACAGACATGAAGCACATTAGTTGGGTAGCAGCTAAGTAAATAAGCAAATGAAGATGTATCTAAGTTATTATTACCTTTGCTCCACAGACAATGAAAATGACCTTTGTTGAAAGGCTGGTTCAGAATCAGAAGGCAGAACTTCAGGTTTCCTGTAAGATAAATGTTGATTCTTATTAGCAAGAATATTGATTTTTTTTCTTCTTTTTTTATTTTATTTTGCTTTTGCCGTATTAATTTCAGTCCAAACACCTCAGAGCTACTCCACTAATTTCCTTACTCCTTTGGTTTCATCACTTTTAGACAGAGAAGCTGCCAGAACTTCATTAGACACCTTTTACTTGGTAGGGCTTTGCTATATGTTTACCCGCTGAAGGCCACCCTCCACAGGACCTCACATCTCTCTACAGCTCTCTTCTTCAATCTCCCACTTGCTGCTGCGGCTGCCGCCGCCTGGATGCAGCATTTACTGATAGGAGCTTCGCCCTGGCATCTATTGCAGGGAAGGCTGTAGCTGACTCCGTATGAAGCTGTTTCTAATCTAGGTCCGATATTCCACTCTCCTGGTGGATGCAAAACTCTTGCTGCACCAGTGACTTCTGTGCCTACATGTAGAAGCTCTAATCGTGGTAGATCCATTCTGGTAGATACTTTACAAATACAGAAAGACCGACCATGCCCAAGGAGCTTCAAATCAACACTAGCAAAAGCAAAACTGAACTTTAGCCTGTGTTATCTAGGTGATACTGCAGACTGAAAATCTCAGTGGATTTACCAGCAACCTGAACTGATCCAACTTGATTTAGGCTCCTGCCCTAGCAATATGTCCATCATGAAGATCAAGAAAAAACCTACAAATATAAAAGCCTTAAAAATAAAAGGATTTATGATATGACACACTTTGGTTTCAAAAGAGTAAATACATAAATCTAATGATGGTTGCCTGTGGTGGGATTTGCATTATCTCACTTCCTAATTATCTTGCCAATCATATAAGAATACAAGTTTCCCCTGACGCTTGATATCCTTAGGCAATCAGGTTAATGAAGTATTATTTGGTCACGTAAGGCCACTGTAATTGAAAAAAGAAAACCTCGATTGCTAGAAAGTCTTTTGGGCTTCTAAGCAGATGCAGTACAGCAGGAGGCAGAAAGGTACAGGTGAAGCTGTGGCTTAAGCCATATGGTGTTACCAGGGAAAATACAGGTGGTGAAAGTCCTGAAGGTGCAGGAACATCTTTGGGTGGGAGTAGGGACGGGGCAATTTTTTTTAAAAAAAAATTAAATTCGTGGTTAGGAGCATGAAGTAACGATAAGGAGACTGGGATACCACTATTCTGCATCTTCCTTTTCGAGTGACTTAAGAGTTTCTCTACTGACCCATTCTATGCCTCAGTTCCTCTAAAACAGAAATAACAATATTGTCCTCCTTTGTAAGTCTCAAGAGAAAAACTACTGAAGATCTTGAGAATTTTTACTCTGTAAAAAGTGTACATGTTTACCACAGCTATTTTCTGCTTGGTCCTTTAAATACCTTCCCTCGTGTCTTCCAACTGCATCTTCGCTGTCATGGTTCTATTTAATTTATGTATATATAGGGGAATAAATTTACTTAGGGAATAAATTTACTTAGAAAAGAATGGAGAGGTCAGAGGACCGAGTAAACAAAGGAAAGTGAGAAAAATCTTTTCCTTTACATAGTCCAAACAGTTTTGCCTTGTCCTTGAACTTTAAGAGAAAGGCAGAAAACAATACATTCAAACTAAGTGCCAATTTCCAGCTGCCTCACAAAATGGGACCTCAGCAGCAGACCTCCTAATGATGGTTAAGTGAGAAAGGCTGCCAACTCCTTCTATTAAACATAATCATCTAGTGGTGCCCTCCACTGAAGAGGGCCAGCAAACATCACAGGTTCTTTTAGTGATATGATAATACAAATGAACACGGGTGCTGCAAACCTATTCCTGCTGGTGAATCACAGAAGGCATTTCTGTGTCTGTTTTAAACCCTTCAGCCGTATCAGCATATGAAAACACAGCAGATCTCTTGCACATCAGGAGGACTCTTGTTATACATTAAGATATGTTTTTAAAGCCAAGGTCTGGCTGTAGGCATCCACACCGAGAATTCAGAGGCTGATTTTCAGAGATGACACTTCCAAGAGCTTCCAGTGAGGCCTGTAAGAGCTGCCGGCTCTTCCTCGTTCAGTTGCTGCAAAGAAGCAAGAGAGGTAGGTGCCCCCAGCACTTGCAGCTAAGAGGGAGTTTTGTGTGTTTTGAGCTGTGAGGGTGTTTTTAAGCACAGTTATTGGTTGAAAAAGTGGAGAAATGGAAATTATCATTTTTCCTGCTTTTAGAAAAGTGAATGTTCCAGTAATTTCAAACCACTGCAATTAATGCATGATAAAATGCTATGATTAATGCTACCAAAATGAGCCTAAATGTCAATACTTTAATGGTGCTCGCTGAGTTAATATAAAGCTGCACAAAGGGCTCAGTCTTTGGTAGATGTAAAACAGTAATAAAATTGGGCTGCAATAATTTACAACCATTGCCCTAAAAACTATTAATAAATTGGGACTTCTGATGGCAAAGACTACGTCAACGGACAGAATATGCAACATCCATCACTCAGAAAAACTGATGAGAGCTCACTGTGCCACTGCTCCGAGCACTACACTGGCTACTAGTTTGAAAACAAATCTACTTCAAGGCCATTTATCTTTAAAAGCCCTTAACAAATTAGGAAGCATCTATCTCCTGGACTGTCTGCCCATCCATTTTTCACAAAGATAATTAGCACCCTGACCCAACCATTACAAAATTGTGCTCTGTTTGGACTAATGGGAAAGAGAAATCTGTAAGCAAGAATTCAGCAGCGAAAATAACTTGTCCCCACACATGGCTGTCTCCACCAAAGAAGCTTTTGTTGGCCTTTTGTTAGACGCAGAACAAGTTTGTCTTTTGCACTGTTTCTTCCATTTTTAGTATAATTTTCTCTTTCATTATGTACTTCTCTTGCAGCTTTTGCAGACTGAGCAAATTCAACCATCTGTAGCACAAGCAGAAAATAAATTCCTCTGCACAAAACCCCCAGCTTATTCTTGGTGTTTACATCAACACAGAGAATGAATGGAGACAAGTCCCACAACGTAAGTCCTCTTGTAGAGGAATTAGCTATGCAGTAAGGCCCAATTTCCACAGGACACGAGGACAGAAGGATGACTATAGGAAATTTTTACTTGCATTTAGGTATCTCTAGTCTTATCCATTTGTTCTCCTATTTGCTTATAAACCTTGCAGTCATAGAATCATAGAATCACTAAGGTTGGAAAGGACCTCTGAGATCATCAAGTCCAACTGTCAACCTAACACCACTGTGCCAACTAGACCATGTCCTGGAGCGCCGCATCTATGCGTTTTTTGAAGATCTCCAGGGACGACGATTCAACCACCTCTCTGGGGAGCCTGTTCCAATGCCTCACTACTCTTTCTGTGAAAAAGTTCTTCCTAATATCCAATCTGAACCTGCCCTGATGCAACTTGAGGCCATTCCCTCTTGTCCTGTCGCTTGTTACTTGGGAGAAGAGACCGACACACTCCTCACTATAACCTCCTTTCACGTAGTTGTAGAGCACTATCAGGTCTACCCTCAGCTTCCTCTTCTCCAGGCTAAACAGCCCCAGTTCTCTCAGTCGCTCCCCATAAGATTTCTTTTCCAGTCCCTTCACCAGTTTTGTTGCCCTTCTCTGGACACGCTCCAGCAGCTCAATGTCCTTCTTATATTGAGGGGCCCAAAACTGGACACAGTACTC
>VWZZ01000462.1:0-74703 GCA_013399095.1 Psophia crepitans
GGAGATCTTATTGCCCTCTACAAGGAGGGAATGTGGTGAAAGGATGTTGTGGTGAGCTGAGGGTCGGCCTCTTCTCACAGATAACTAGCAACAGGACAAGAGGGAATGGCCGCAAGTTGCACCAGAGGAGGTTCAGGTTGGAGATGAGGAGAAATTTCTTCTCTGAAAGGGTGGTCGGGCATTGGAACAGGTTGCCCAGGGAGGTGGTGGAGTCACCGTCCCTGGGTGTGTTTAAAGAAAGGCTGGATGTGGTACTTAAGGACGTGGTTTAGTGGGTAATAGGTGGTGGGGAGATGGTAGTACTAGATGATCCTTGAGGTCTCTTCCAACCTTAATGATTCTATGATACCTGAAATGTACACAAAAGTGTAACCGAAATACTATCAGCCAGCTCCCGAGTGGCTTGTAGGGCAGCAGTGCCCTGGCTGTTTTGATGAACTCAGATTAAAAATGCAAAGATCACCTTTAAAATAGGTGGGAAGGAGTTCAGTGAAACCCTGTGATGTGGAAGAAGGGAGGACCAGAAAATACCATCTGTGTGAGGCATTGTTTCAGACCAGGAGAGTTCTTTGTTTGGTATAGGATTTAGATCACAGGAGAAACTTGTTCTCTCTCCATAAATGAGTGATTACTTGTATTGTTATGGAGAGCAAACGTAGCCTTGTTAATATAGTTGCAAAGAGCCTTGCCATCATCTTAATCAAAAGTTTGGACTTAATTATATCAGAGACCCTCCACATTTTACAGCTTTCTCTAAGCCCATGGCACTCAGAGATCCCATACGAAAAGAACTGATTGTAACTACCTACCTTCCTTGCTCAGTACAGTGATGAGGCTTGGACTATGACGGAACGTTTATGTGTGAGCGACTGGGCTGAAAATGTACAGTGAAGGGATAATGCCTTAGGTGCAGCACAGGAGCCAGCAGGCTGTTCTTGGTTGTGTATGTCAGAAGCCCAAAGAGGCACAGGCTGTGCATAATCTAACTGGCTCTCAACAGGCTCAGCCACAGATTCCTGGCAAGCCGATGCTATTTAGAAAGAATGCTGGCATCTATTTTGAAGAAAAAATAAATCAGAAAGCCATTACTTGTTAGACAAAGTGATAAAAGCCCTAAGTTAGTGTAGGGGATTTCCTCTTTCAAGCAGATTTACTGCTTGCTCTCTCTCCTCTATCTTTTAAGGAGAATCAGGGATTTGAGTTGTTTGTTGGGTTTTGCATGCGTGCTATTGTCCTCTTCGTGTTCTTTCCTGCTGGTTTCTCTTCTCTGTATCTGGGCCTTCCAAGCTGATGTATACCTGCAGCGCGAATGTGAAGGTGTGCAGCTCTGGCACAGGGCCAACCCCTTTCCCCTCTTTACCCCCATAGAATGTGCCAAATATGTTAACAAACAGCCAAGAGGACTGCTACAAAAATAACAGCACCAGCATTATCTCTGCTCCTCCTACTCCCTTAGGGCTCCCTGTGCAGCATTTATGCATTGTTGTTAACAGGGTGGTGATCTTACTTCCCTCTATGGTGCTTGGAAAAGTGGTGCCCCTAGGTGATGTTAGACTTTTATCTCACTCTTGAGTTTTTGGGGTTTTTTCCCCTCTCACTGTCTCAGCTGCACACTTATTCTCAAATTTCAATCTAGAAGACGACCTCTGTATTTTGCTCTGTTGTGGTGGGTGGGGCACATGGGGACCTGGCAGCACTGATGTTCTCTTTCCTTTCTTTCCGCAGAGATCCTGCATGCAGGTGACTTTTCTTCCCATACGGGACTGATGGCAGTTCCCTATAGAGTACATCAGCGTTGTCCCTACCCTGGACTGCTGGATAGGCATGAGGTATAACATCTCTGGTCTGGCTTCTGTAACAGTTCTGCCCCATGTGAGGGGTATGTCCCATGGCAGTGTATCTCAACATATCCTTGGTGCATAATTATGATCTGGACCTGACTTTTAACAGTAATAATTACCTTCCTTGTAGTTTTCCACTAAGGAACTGCCATGTGCTTTACATGGGTTAATGAATCAAGTACCCCATGTGACACTGGTCTCTCTCATTGTGCTTGTTCCAGGGGGATGAAGGAAACTAAGTGTTGTGATGGGAACTGACAACAACTAGTTGGAGCTACATGCAGACCAGACAGCTCTGTCCACTAAGCAAAAGTGTACATTCACTCTGAGCTGGGTAGCTTTTGGGTCCTGACTTGCAGCCACTATCTTACAGCCACCAGCAATGCTTCCTATTCTCCTTGCCTCTTTCCTTTTTCACTTTGGCCCTTCCTTCTGCTCACCTGAACCAATTTCAAGAGGAGAGGGCTAAAAACACAATAACTCGAGGTGGGAATCTTTCCACTGCACCCTCTCCCCACCCCCACTCCTGTCCATACAAGATTGATAATGAAACCGATACCTTTCACCGGCGTAATTTTCATATTTAATGAGCGTGACTCAGAAACTATTACATTAATTAGTCAAATCCCACAAACCGTTAATGGTGCACGCAGTAATTAATATTGTATTCAATTAAAAGCTGACCTGTTTCAGGTGCCTTCCCCTGGTTTGGGGGGCTCTTTGCAGACAGCGTATGTTCCAGTGCCTGAGGCCAAGCCTTCTACTTTGTTCCAGTGGTGGGCAAGGCAGCCGTTCTCTTTTCCTGTTTTGCTTTTATGTTTTTTTCTCCATGAACATATGCTGGTTTCTCCCCCACCCTCCATCTCCGAACGTGGCTGCTCTCACTATACAGACAACCTGCTTGCTGTGATTTATGGGTTAGCACAGTGCGTGGCTCACAGACTGGAAAATTTCCAGTTTACACAAGAATTCCCTGAAAAATGAGCTTGGCTAATTTATTTCTTTCATTAACGAGTTCGAACTGTGAGATAATCTTTCTGAAACCCACAACCCTCTCTTTCACAAACCCTCAGAAGCTCGAAGGGTCCATGTTCTGCTTCCACAGGGCTCAAATTCACATCTTAACAAGCTGTGCACAAGAATGTGTGATCAAAACTAACTTTTGAAACTTCTTTAAAGAGGTGGGGGTTTTACTCACCTGAAGGTCAGTGGTGGAGGTCCTAGAGCCTAATGTTAATGTTTCAGACCTGGTCATCTGAGTTAGCTCATTGCTGTAACGTGCTGAAGCCTGCGGGTTTGCTGCTCATTGGTTCTGCAGGAGCAGGGTGCAGTCTTTCAGCTTAGCTTCTGTGTCCTGGCGGCCGCCTTCCACACAGCTCTGGTTCACTGGCCACCTAAGATTCCACAGACCATATCCAGTTTCCTGTGCTGTTTCCTCCTGCTCAGCAGGAAGTGAGGATTTGCACATAGGTCCACTCCTGATGCTCCTCTCTGCTGTTGTGATTTGGGGACTGCTGGATACAGTGACCTTGTGACTGGGAGTTGTAGCTTGAAATCAGCTTGGGCCATTTCACCAGGATTATTAACAAAACCTTTTTGTGTTGGGTTCCCCCCACCCCTTTCTTTTTTCCCCTGTTGCCCTGGTCACAGCTATGGTCTGTTTCCAAGTGCTCCGCAATGCCTCTGTTCCATGCTGAATGGCTTGGAATATGCTAGCTAGCCCCTTCAGCTGATTCAGAGACCTTCTTTGGACTCTCTCTGATTTTTCTGTGTTTTGCCATGCAAGGGGGCAGTACTGAATAGAGCCTTAAACCATTTCACTGAAGTTTGAATAAAGAGGAGTTATTGTCACCCATCTGTCTCACAAAACTCCTGTCTATAGATAAATATTTAAAACAGCATTTGTAATAAAATCACCCTGCTTGCTTCTGAACAGTTTGGTATCTGCACTGACTAAAGGCTTTTCCACTGAATCACTGCTTTCTGACCAGATCTCTTGGTTTCTGTAGCCATACTGCATTATTTTCTCCTACAGATAAATATGTTGCTATCCACACTAACATTCTGTGGAACAGCAGGGAAAAATATGCTCTTGTCTTCAAAATACAGTATTGTTACAAAGACTTTGAATGAGAAACACACGGAATATCACTGTGACTTCTTCCTGAATAAGTTTAGTTATCTTTTAAGAAAATAAGAAATCCTTTGAAACAAAATAATACAGATGCTTTGTAAACATCTATTATTATCCTTCCAATCAACAGAATTTACTGAAAAGGAGTTTTACTTATTGTCACTAAAGACACTCACAACAAATCTAGTAATGGTGTCCACATACTGATTTAGTCCAGCTGAAATGCTTCTGTTTATGTAGTATTTGCCACGCTTAGTATGTCTTTCAGCCTTTCTTTTTTCTTTTTAAGTTTCTGGACCTCTAAAACACTTCTCCATAGATGTGTGGGCTTCTGTATACTGACACTGAGACTCCTGACAGTGGGATTACTTCTTGCAGATGTCTTTTGTGGTTCTCTTGGAAGTATTTTGAGGAATTCCGGTGGTCTGCAGACTGTAAACTGGGAACTGTTAGTGTGGATGATGCAGGCATGCAGTATTTGACTTTAATGTCGTGTAGGGCAGGGAGAACATTGCTTTTTGTTACTTGTCAGGAGTTACTATATACCGTAATAAATATCTCAAAAGTATCAGCTGAGTAAAGTATCACTAATCCTTTTAACCTGCATATGCTTCATTTGGAAGCGGATGGCTACCAAGGGGGGATGACTGTGAAAATAAATGCCTCACTGAAAGTGCTGATGTTAATACTTGTGTACTTGGAGCCGGTATCACTCAATTTTCACTGAAGATCTGGAAATTTTAATGAGGCCCACTCAACAAGAGTCAATGAGCTCTCTGCTGCTCTGCCCAGTTGGCTGCACACTGCATGTCACTGCTGTGGCTGGCACTGCAACAGTGGCACAAGTGGATGCCTTGGGGCTGGGTGAGTACTGAAAGACATGGGATCTCACAGAGGACCATGGTAAACATCCTGTGATTTTGAGATTGTAAGGGTCAGGCAAAATTTACTTGCAGACTACTTGCCCTCCCCCCCCCCCCAAATAATTACTTTGAGTTATGCAAATGGCATCATAGAATGATGGAATGGCTTGGGTTGGAAGGGATCTTAAAAGATCATCTGGATTCAACGCCCCTGCCATAGGCAGGGATGCCACCCACTAGATCACGTTGGCCAGGACCCCATCCAACCTGGCCTTGAACCTCCAGGTATGTGGTATCCACAACTTCTCTGGGCAACCTGTTTCAGTGCCTCACCACCCTCACAGTGAAGAATTTCTAATCTAAATCTATCTTCTTTTAGTTTAAAACCATTTCCCCTTGTCCTATCATTATCTACCCAAGTAAAGAGTCCCTTTCCATCCTTTTTATAAGACCCCTTTAAGTACCGAAAGGCCGCAATGAGGTCTCCCTGGAGCCTTCTCTTCTCCAGGTTGAACATTCCCAGCTCTCTCAGCCTTTCTTCATAGCAGAGGTGCTCCAGCCCTCGGATCATCTTCGTGGCCCTCGTCCGGACTTGTTCTAACAAGTCCACATCTTTCTTGTGCTGGGGGCCCCAGAGCTGGATGCAGTACTCCAAGTGGGGTCTCACAAGGGCAGAGTAGAGGGGGACAATCACCTCCCTTGACTTGCTGGTCACACCTCTCTTGATGCAGCCCAGGACACAGTTGGTCCTCCAGGGATGGAGGAACTGTTCAAAATGACTGAGGAGAAGTTGGTTTGGAAATTGTTATCTAAGTTCCATAGGCCTCTGTAAATCTCAGTGGAAATCTGATCGGATTTGCTGAACTGTTTTACAAAGTAAAGGCTATATTGATGTATCATTGTTGACAAGTACCTTGACAAACATGTTGCCAGGAACAACTGCAAGTTCCTAGAGAAGCTGCAGATTTAAGTGCTGCACACGTTAATAGAGCAGGCAAAGGAAGAGCATGCTTGTTAATTCCTGAATGCTCCTTAAATTTGACGTAGGTATTTCTTGGGCAGCTGTATGGGTTGCTAGCTGACAAGTTGGGCCCACTGTATTCTTTTCCTTCAGAAGCAGTTTAGAGTTTTCTGGCGGAAAATACAAGACCTTCCTACATGTTTATATTCTGTAATATAGTGACCATCTTGTTCATATAATCTGCAATACTTCATGTTGAATAGAGAGACAGATCTTTGACTTGGAAGGTTAGCGTACCTTGCTTCCTTGCTTTACTATGCTGGGCCATGTGGTTGGAGGAAACCAAGTGAGTTTTCTGTTATTTTCAGGAGCTGGAGCTTCCCCTGAGGAACTGGTGATCTTCACTGATGAAAGTCAGGGCAGAGCAAAGTAGAGTGCATATTGAAGCTGAGCTCCTGTCTGTCCTTTAGAGGCTGAAGTTAATGGGGTGGCATGTGGAATCCTCCTGGTGCTCAGCTACATGGTCACTGAATATCTGACAGTTGTTTTTTCTCCCATCATTAGGAAGTTTATTGTGCCTAAATGAAGGAAAGTCTGATGTTTTTGGGGGGAGGGAATACAAAAATGTACGTACTTCTTAACAGGAAAAAAAAATAATTTCTCTAAGTCTTGGTCACTGTGCTTAAGTAGTCTCAGTCTAAGTGTAAGCTCTAAGATAGGTGGGCAAAAAAGCCTTTGATCATGTTGTGCTGAAGTGTGAAAGATGAGGCAGCTAAAGTGAGATGAGAATCCATGGCACGAGTATTGCATGATGAACTTGGGATAAAAGTAGAGAAAAAGTCCTTTGCAGATGGTCTTCTTACCCTTCCTATTTAGAAGAAACCCAAAATTTAAGTAGGAAAACTTTTCTTTTGCCTCTGATTCCTAGGATAGTCCAACTCCTTTAATATAATTTGCGAATCAGAACAAATTCAAGTAAAACTAATTTACTGTCTCTAGAGAGAATCAGAGAAATTAAATGTGATTTAGCTCTTCTCCTGCCTAAGAAAAAGACACTTCTAGATCAAATAACATTAGGACAGTAGATGTCTACATTTTTTTTCTTTCTTTGTAGAAATGCCTTCATTTAGGTTGCAAAGATATTGTGTGAAGAGCTGAGAACATTACTTTGCTGAGTAACTAATTTGGAGGCTAGATGAAAACAAAGAATCTGAATGCATCTACATTTTATTTTTTAGAATCTATATCAATTAGTCAACTACAAGTAATTGGGGTCGATAAACATACAAAACCAGGAAGGCACAAAGAACCTCACCCTAGGACATGGTACCACACTGAAGCAATTGTCTGCTATATCTGTTTCTAAACATGATGCTTTTTTTTAGCAGCTCTATCAAAAATACCAGAGGATCCTACTGGATCCCCTACTGTACCCATGTACAGTTCCTAGCCTTCCGCACTTATCCTTTGGAAAGGCAACAGGGTTTTAAAAATTAATCAGATATGAGTTTTTCCATTTTGCCCTTCTCCTGAAATTTATTTGCCTTGACATTTCTTTATTCTTCATACTAATTTTGTCTCCTAGTGGCTGCTCTTGCTCCTACATCCATTGAGGTCTAGCTGGCCTGGTTGCTGATTTGTGCCCTTTTCAGTCAACAAGTTCTTTAGAGACCTGTGTTTCCTCACTGTGTCTGTCTGTAGGGAAAAGGGCATTTTTCTTTGCCACTATAATATCATGCTGAGCCCTTGCTTCCACGATTACCTTCAGCTGCTGCTATATACATCTCCACCAATACAGGTTGCTACTCCTGCATTTCATTTTTCTTGGAGACCTAAGCAAGACTCAGATGCAAAAGATTTTCTTTGTAGCCCGTGATCTTGGATGAAACATCTAAAGGTGGCAAATGTAGTGTCATCCAGGATTAGGCCTGGAAACTGACATTTGCCAGCACCTCAAGTACAACATAGTATTTTGTGATCTTAAAGTTTCTAAGAATAGTTTTGATACCCTAAACATGAGAATCTTCACATTACTCCTATTTAATCAATGGTGGTTGGACTAAAGAGCACAGGATTTGACTTGCTGGACATGAATATCTTTCAGAAAAGAGAAGATGTGCGCTTTTCTGTTCACAGTGCCAAAGAGCTGCTTGTGAGAATAGCAGTACACATGCATAAGGAAAGCAGTTGTGAACTCTGTGCATCTGTGTCTCCGTGTATATATGTGTGTGTGTGTCTCCATTTCCAGCACAGGAGAGAATCCAACAATATTTCACCCAAATGAGAAATGTTATTCTGCAGATTAAAGCCACGCAGTGCCTGGTTTTGTCTTTATTTATGCCTTTCTATTTCCTTCTCTGCTGACATGGGTGCACATGCCGGGAAGCACTGAAGGACATAATTGGCGTTGTGAAAAATTATTGGGAAGCCAGGACGTTCCCTTGCAGTGATCCCCCCCTTCTCTTTCCCATCTGTCACCATCTAATGTGACAAAGTTTTTATCGGGCATTGAGGCAGAGGAGATTAAAAGTAAATACTGCAATCAGGAAGCAGCTGGGGGGAAAATGTAACACATTTCACACTAAGCTGAACAGCTCATCAACTTAGCCTTGTATATCTACGGCGGATGAGAGAAAGGGAGGGCTGCAGGGGGATGGTGTGGTTCAACATGCTCCTCCGCACTGGGAGTCTGAAGAGGATCGTGTGTTTTCCTATACAAATAGGACTCATGCTTTCTGGCACTTGCTCGCTTTGGGAAGGAAAAAGCCCCAGGACTGCAGTAGTTTTCCACTCGCTTTTGTAAGAAGCTCTGTAAATGCTATTTTCCCAGGCCCTGATTCATATATTTTTGGACTCCCTTCCTGTTTTAGTGATGATCCCAGGTACTGCCATGTCCTATTCAGCTAGGAAGGCTTCACCAGATGTGTAGGTCTGGATGCTGTGGGCTCCTGCCTCACGAACTCTGGGAGCTGTGGGATGGAAAGTTTGTTGGCTAAATGGGAGGCACTGTCTAGGCAGATAGAGTAATGTTTTAGGCTCATGAAGCTGGACCTGAGATCTTTGGTATGCACTGTGCTGGGCACTGTTGTATTCTGCCCAAACTGATCTGCCTGCAAAGGCCAAGAATTGCTTTATTCTTATTTGTTTGTATAAAAATTAAGGTCTTTGAACACTACCAGTCATATTCTCTTCTTGCCAAGCTTTTAAAAGTCTTCGTTTTCATTTCTAAAACTGCTGCTTATGTCATCTTCCTTTTTTACAGTGCTGATAAGATGTGAGCTCAGTGCCAGTGAACAAGAGTAGACTGATGCATGTGGAGGGCTGTCAGAATCTTCTCTTTATCCTTGGGATAAATAAAGCTTTGGAAAGTGACACAGGCTTCCCTGGTATCCCTGTCCCTGTGAATGTGTCTCCTGCTATGGAGTGGTGGGATCCTCGTAGATCAGGAGAATTTCAGTCTCCAGCATTTGTCTGGTCCTTGGCTTTGCAGCTAAGTGCCAGTAAAAGTCCAATCTATGTCATTTATGCTGGCATTTCTCATGAGGTGAAAAGCTATTTTGCCAGGAAATGGACTCTGACCCTGCTGCTTAAATTAATTTCATGTGATTTCCTTAATTTACAATTACTTTCTGGCTTTCTTGTCACCTGCTCTTCAATGTTGATGAGATGTAGTCATTGTTAGCAAGTTGTCTAAGGATAAAAAAATAAATCATAAAAATCTCTCCAACTACTTGCTGAACAGTGAGATTGAACAATGTCTCCTTACATGGGGTGAACTTGGGAATCTTTCAGGGTTTCTGAAAGTACAGAGTTTGTTTTGCTTCTAGTCTAATAGCCTTGGTTACAAGGTTGTCAGGTTTGGTGGGTTTTTTCGGTGGCCTTCAATTTCTTAGCACTCCTGGTGCAGCTGTGGTAGGGAGCCACCTGGGTTAGCATCGTATTGCCTTTTGGTGCCTTGCTCTGGTGCCATGCAGCTAGAAGATTTTGGTCAGGTTGTGGAACCCATGACTGGGAGAAACTGCATCCCAAACTCAAACAATAACTATGGGGTGATTTTGTGGCTTTTCTAAAGCTTACAAATAGCAGAGTGTAAGGATTTCTTGCTATTCTACCACCATGTCTCTTTCTCCTTATAAATACTCATGTTGGTTTTGATCTCGTGAGTTAGTCATTCTTTGTTAGTTTTAAAATCAACCAAATAGGACAGTTATGGAAGTACATACTTTCTAAACATTTGTTTGGTAACAAAAGTGGAACCCGTAATGTCTTCCAGTGTTAAAAAACCCCTGCCACTGGACTACCAGCAATGTGTGTTTTGTCTGTGTAACAGCATTTACATTATTGGGTAAGGAACTCTGGTATGTCTATAGCATGAAGGAAATGGGGTAAGAATTTAAAATAAGGTGAAGGGTCATTACTATACTTTTTTTCCAGTATCCCTGCATTATGAAAAATAGGTAAGTTACTGAGATTATTTTTTTTTCAGTAGCTCATATGAGTTCAATAGCTGCTTGCTCATGTTTGGCAGCTGCATTCTTATAATGCTGTTAGCAACAAGCAAGTATCCACCCTCATTATTGAACTACTCATTTGCTCTCCTGTTGATGCAGTTAGATGCTTTATCTTCTGTCTGTGGACCTTAACTTGTTCTTCCGTGTCACTGTTTCTCCAAACATCTGAAGGCCACTGTCATCTTACACACCAGAACTGGGACTCTTGCTCTTATTCTCACTCCCTTCCTACTGACATAAAAGCCAGAAGGAGAAGGAGGAGCCACACTGGCATACAGAACATAAGACAGAAGAGGAATTTGTGAGATGGGCAGAGGAGTGTGTGCAGAAAGGATCGAGCTGGACCTTAAAACCTCCAAGGATGGAGACTCACAGTCTCTCTGGGTAACATGTTACTCTGCTTATTTATGGTAAAAACATTTTTCATTATATTCAGTCAGAATCTTCCTTCTTGCAATTAATTCCTAGTGTCTCTCATTTGCCTGCCATGTGCCTTCACAAAGATCCTGGCTGTATCTTAATATACACCTTTTAGGTATCACAGAATCACAGAATCACAAGGGTTGGAAGGGACCTCGAAAGATCATCTAGTCCAACCCCCCCCCGCCAAGGCAGGGCCACCTAGAGCACATCACTCAGGAACATGTCCAGTCGGGTTTTGAATGTCTCCAGAGAAGGAGACTCCACAACCTCTCTGGGCAGCCTGTTCCAGTGCTCTGTCACCCTCACAGTGAAAAAGTTTTTCCTCACATTAACTCGGAACCTCCTATGCTCCAGCTTGGACCCATTGCCCCTTGTCCTATCGCTTAGTGAGGCCGAGAAGAGCCTCGCTCCATCTTCCCGACACTCACCCTTAACATATTTATAAACATTGATGAGGTCACCCCTCAGCCTCCTCTTCTCCAAGCTAAAGAGACCCAGCTCCTTCAGCCTTTCCTCATAAGGGAGATGTTCCACTCCCTTAATCATCTTAGTGGCTCTGCGCTGGACTCTCTCTAGCAGTTCCCTGTCCTTCTTGAGCTGAGGGGCCCAGAACTGGACGCAATATTCCAGATGCAGCCTCACCAATGCAGAGTAGAGGGGGAGGAGGACCTCCCTTGACCTACTGACCACAGCCCTTCTGATGCACCCCAGGATGCCATTGGCCCTCCTGGCCACCAGGGCACACTGCCGGCTCATGGTCATTCCCCCATCCACCAGGACCCCCAGGTCCCTTTCCCCTACACTGCTCTCCAGCAGGTCAGTCCCCAACCTATACTGGCACATGGGATTCTTCTTTCCCAGGTAGGTTGCTTTGGGTTCCCCTCTTGCTCAGCAGGCCATTTGTATCAAAATGTTCTTCGTTTTCTTGCTCTATGGGTGCAAATGTAAAGCACCTAATGTAAAGTTGAAGATTAAATTGAAGAATTTGAATTGAAGTAAAAATGAGCTGAAATTTAGCCACACAAAAGTTGTGGAAACTAGGCTGATAAAACAGGCTGTAATCACGCCATGGTGGTTCCAAAAAATGAAAGAATATGTGATTTAGGCTTTAGGCTTTATCCGTAATCTTGCCATTCTTTTAACACCATAAGCTCCTATGCAAGCATTTTGAAGAGAAATTTCTTAGTGTTAGTGACGTATCTAGGTATTAGAGGGGAGATGTCCAAGAAAAAAATGATACTCCACTTAAACCCTATGGTAAATGCAGCTGTGCATTAAATATGACTGAGGTTCACACTTTAAATATAGATGACAAATGGAAATACAGCAATGTTACCCTGTTCACTGAAGTTAGAGAGTGACCTTCAGAGTGGTTCGTGGGATCTTATGCCCTAGGTGAGCAGCAGGGGCAGGTTCCCTGCATCTGACTGGCCTTAACATCTACTGTTGGGCAGTGCTTTTGTTGCATTCTCTCTGCCTATACCATTGGAAATTTCTAAGGCTTCCATGTGCTTCAGCATCCCGTTTGCCATGACATTCACCATAACCATCTTCCACTGAGATCAAATGGGCAGGATATCCACCATGGGGGATGAGGGGGCAGGAGGACCTCTCTGCCTACAGCCTCCTTAAAACCTCACTCGCTTGTTGTCCAAAAGATTTTGCTGGTATTGGGCAAGCTGCTAGAGCTGATCAAAACAGAGGTGGGACATGCATGACTGAGGGACCGACTGCAGATATATTGGCCTGAACATATTATGAAACTGCTGGATAAATCGTCCTGTGTTAGCTGTGTGATTTCCCCTGCCCCCTGTCCCAGGAATGCATGTTACATGGTATCTTTCAGGCTGATGCTGTCAATCCTGCTGCTGGATTTATTTTTCAAAATACTCATGTCTTCAAGAAAGGATCTTTTTTTCCTGTCTTAACCTTTGTCATCCTCCTTTTTTGATCTGACATTAATAAAGAATTGGGCAAACTGTCTGTAATGTAATAAAGGAGAGAAGGTTTTGTTCCTTCTCTTTTTATTTTTTAACTGTACTTATTGCTGTAGTATGTCAGCATTGTAATTCTAATAGGACAAGAAAGAAAATACAATGGTCAAAACCTGAAAGTCATGTTTGATACCTAGATTGATACTTTTACCTTCAAATATCTGTGAGCTATTTCTTTCTGGGTTCCCAGAGAACACATTTGTATTACAATCCCTTAGAAAGTGGGTTTTTCACAGAAGTATTGGATAACTTGGCACTACTTTGTCTTTGATCACATTACAACCAGCATTGGTACTGCAGCCATTTCAGAAGTGACGCAGTGTGTGTGTGGGGGTACTTGGGAGCTTGTTCAGCTTACATCCATGGCATACTGGTAAAAGCCACTATTGTAATCTCATGTTCACAGGCACCATATTTATTTGAGAATTCCTGCATTTGTTTTTGTGCACCTCACTTAACTCTCTACCAAAGCCATGGAGGTAGCAATGCTCTTGCTCCTTTAAATCTTTTAGACTGAGTGGAGAATGCGGAAAAAATATTTGAGGTGATTACCTTTCATCTCAATCAGGATTCCCCGCTTTGCTGTATCCACAGATGTGAGGGCTAGATGCCAGATTTGGGACTCCCTTTTGCTAGTCATCAAGGTGGGGAACAGCAGCAGTTGCTGAAGCCAGGCACATACCTGGTGCATTTCCTTCCCCACCCCAAGTTAAACAGAGGAGAAGGAAACTGGGTAATTTGCTTCAAAACATTAGTGCAGAGAATCATGCTGTAGCCAAATATTTGCTCAAAATTATTGCCAGGAAGGTTGCCTGAGCCTTCTTCCTGTTTCATTCTTCTGCAACTCAGAAGAAACCTGTAAAACCTATATTGATGGTTCCTGATGTTCAATTGCTAGTAGCTTTCTGTTTTATAGTGTGTTGGGTTTTTTCTTTAAAAAAAAAAAAGAAAGGCAAAGAAGGAACTGATTGTGTTTAGCAGCTACTGCCTCAGGACGCAGTCACGTGTGAGCAGGCAGGCTCAGCCCTTGGTGGTGTCCTCTCCCAGGAATGCTTTGCTGCAGGAATCCCTATTAATAATGCAGAAAGTAGCACTTTCCCAGGGTTGGGTAGATGCTTTGCTACTAAAGGTGCTGCCTTTGGGTAAGACATAAAACTGAGGTTCTGAACACTTGCATATTTTTATAAGTGTTCCCTGAGTCTCTCCTCGGTGCGTTATAAAAACTGCTTGTGCTTTGTTTGGACAATACCAAGTACTGTGATGAAGTGCAAGTAACTCAATGGGATTTATACGAGCTTATGAAGCGGAGAATAAACCCCATAGTTTGCACAGTAAATCAATTTGTAAAGCGCTTTGGGATCTTTCTGGATGAAAGGCGCTATATAAATGTAAGCCATGACCATTCATCATTATTGAATATGAAATAGAGATATACACTCTATCAAGCTAGCAGCAATAGGCTTGGGCTCATGATTGCTCACAGGGCCCAATCAATCATCAGATCACGACATAATGCAGCTAGAATAAAAAAAAGAAAACCCACAGCAAATCATTCTAAGCAATGCAATTAATGGGCATCCAGTATAAACAGCGATCTCGGTCAGGGAGACTGGGCTTTTCCTGAACAGTAGAGTTGATGCCAGAGCCATACACTGTGAAAGAGAGAATTACTAATCTAGCACTAGTAGGGAAAGGAAAGATTCTCACCAGTGGTATGCCGTATAGACATTCACTACAACCAGGCTGAAAAGACATTGGGCCTATGCTTTTCAGAACTGGCTTTTGGGAAATGGAATATAAAATGTTTTTGTATAGAAAATATTAGGCTTTGTTCTACTTTGACTCACAGAGATGCTGTTAATTTTTTGCACCAAACTGTAGTCCAGCCACCTAACCCTGGGCATCATCTGTAGTATATATGGCTCTTGCAATACAACATGTGCAAAACCACAGTCTTCATAGGGAGCGAGGGTTGGGACTGGACTGTGCCTTGTGTGCCACGGTGTGATCTGTTTCTGCTGCTCATCCTTGGAGACACTGATTGCCATAAGGTGCCTCCTTTTATGCCAACTAAGTTGAAGTTTAGGCTGCTCCAGTACTCTGCGTCAAGACTCAAGCAAATGGAGGGCTTTCTTCACTAGTGCAAGAGCTCTTTCTGTCTCTCTATTTGCCTTATGAGGGAAGGCAATACCTGGTATGAGCTTCCCTTCCTCCCCTCTTCAGTTGTGCTGATGTGTCTCTCTCAAGCTGCTTTGATGCTATGGGATATAATATTCTGCTCTCATTTTCTGTTTGTTCACTATTACCAAAGAGAGATTGAAATTTAATAAAATATAAGGGAGGGGGTGTGCAAAAATTGGAATAAGAAAGTGGGGGAAGGGGACTAACGGTCCCATTATATAAAACCTGTCTTAACACAGGTCAGTTTAGCAAGAATGGAAAACTCTCCTCAGCTCTTCTACTGCCATGATCCCCAAGCAGCAGCCTGCAGAT
The DNA here is from genome assembly GCA_013399095.1 of Psophia crepitans. Taxonomy (NCBI): domain Eukaryota; kingdom Metazoa; phylum Chordata; class Aves; order Gruiformes; family Psophiidae; genus Psophia; species Psophia crepitans. The sequence continues at coordinate 15,221 of VWZZ01000462.1, forward strand.
TATATATTCTATAGTGTCCTATATCGCTCCCCTCAGCTATCTTCATCTCCAGTGCAGAGGTGTAGCCTAACATGTTCTGGAATTGCTAGGTGGAGGAGAACCATAGTGTCTCAGACACCCCTTCTGTGCCAGAGGTGCTGCTACTGCAATTCAGTATCCCATCAGAAGTATGACTGTAGGACTGGGAGATGGAGGATCCTGAACAATCAGCCTGTAGTTCTGGTAAACCCTGTGCACAAGACCCGGTAGTCATCAATGTGGCTGTTTTCACTCACGCTTTCCCGTAGCTGTAGCATAATCGCATTCCTGCCCCAGGGGCTTGGTCCTTCCACACCATGCCCCTCAGTGGAGATGGGAAGGGTGTCTGCGCTGCTTTTATTTTATCTGTATTTGGATGCAGCTTTCGATCTTCCCTGCCTCTGAAGGTTACGTTACAGGCTAACAGCAAAGCTCTTGCAAAGACTTCTTAAAATGAATTAAGTCATGATCATAGAGTGAGCAGCATGTACTGAGCAAGCCATTAGCATCTTCTCATCAGAGATTAATTAATTGGTAAACACCATTTTAGTTCTTATCTCAGTAGAGAACCCATAATAAGGGCAGCAGCTGATACCAAGGCTGATAAATAAAGTAGAAGTATGTTTTCTCTTAATTTTTCCTACCTTTTCTTCAGGGTGGGAATTTCTTGCAGGGCAGGATCTCAGCCATAGCTTGTTCTTTCGTGTTTAAAAGTGATGCCATTTCAAACAACCCCTTACACTTATGTTTGACAATAAATATTCTAGCTGTCTTCCAGTTTTCCATGCCACACACCATTAGGGTGCATCTCAAATCCAGGCACGTGAATCCTCATAGATCTGCAAACTGTTGTTTCCCAGCTGTGAAATTCTTATCTTTGCACTACAACATTGCAATTGCATTGTTATTTCTAGCAGCAATCGATATCCTTTCAGTCAGGCTTTTAATAGTTTCTTGATAATTAATTAGTTAATGTAGCTAATTTTATAGCTTCTTGGTTAATTGATTAATCAAGTAATTTTTTTCAGTACCTCAATGTAAAGTGTGGTATAAGTACTAAGCAATAGGATATTATTAATTATTTGCTTTGTTTTAATACTGTCCTGATTGGCTAAATCTTACCAAATAGTTTATTCAAACTGAATATTTTAATGCTAGATCTGCCATAGAGTTCTTTCAGTTTGCATGAGTGATTGTTAGTTATAGATAAGGTCAGAACAAAAAAAATTAGATACCATAAATTTATTTTGTTATTACACAGAGCTAATGTGTACAAGGAAGGATAACATAAACAGAGAAACTGTTAAAATGATCAACTCTTCATTAAAACTCTGCCATGTTATATGAACCTGTTGACAACATCTGTTTCTACAGGTGTTGTATGCATCTGTTATTTAGACTGTAGATTCATATGGGCCAGGACGTATCCTTACAGAATGCCGGTCCACGTACAGGATGTTTCTGGTGTACAAGATTGATGTATTTAAACAAGTGGGTCACCAAGTGAATTTCTGTATTTGGTGGTGGTTTCTTTCTTTCTTTGGTTAAGATTATACCTGGAAAACTTTAGTATATGCTGCGGCCAGTGCTTAGCATGAATGCAACTAATATGGCAGCAGCTGTGGAGCTTTGTTCACAGGGCTTGTATGACCCTCATCTTTTTCCACTCAGCACAGTTCCAGAGATATTACTAAGTTTGCATTGGTAGGTTTTGTAAAGGTGCCTGCATTCATCACAAAATCTTATCTCACTTAAATCACAGGGAAGGAAGGTGGCAAAGATACTATCTAGCTCCAGAAACAAGGAAGGGAAGTTTTCTAGGCCAAGCAGGTCAGTTGAAGCCACAACAGAGAATTAAGTGTGTTGGTATGTGAATAAATAAAAATGGAAGAATCACCATGACAAAGGATTTCACAGTATTGAAAAATGTGAAATCATGCCCAGAGCAAAGGCAGAGGGTAAGAGGAAATGACCCAAACTGTGCTGTGTTTTAGGTTACCACCTGGAAAGGGGGTTTGGGTCATTGTGGTTAGGTCTCCAAAGCATCAGCCCAGTGCCCCAAAGACACAGTCATTCTGTTCCTGCCCTGTCTCTAATCATCTTTCTTTAAGTATCTGCTCTAGGCCATTGCCAGAGGTAATGTTCTAACATTGACTGCAGCCTTGACTGACATAGCTACAGTGCTGGACACGGCTCTTGTCTTAGGAGATTACAGTGCTTGGGCAAAGTGGAAAATAGAGCCGATAGAAGGGAGGAAGCGGCATACCTGCAGAGTGGAGATCATTTAAAATACAACTAAGTAAAACAAATACTTTATTCAAAGCTGTGAAATCTGCTCTAAACCACCCACAGGAAAGAGAAACATACTGTGAGTTATAAAGTAAATAGTGCCAGAAATTAAATGAGTCAGAATATAAAATTGATGATGTGTACATTGGGGAGGTAGGTATAACCAGCTATGAAACTAGACTCAGGAGAAATGTTGTAGATCTGTTCCTGGGGTAGTGCTTACACATTTAGGGCATTCTGGCGGAAGAACCCAGTTTGGTGAAAACATAAGGGGCTCCAGAGCCACCTTTCTCCTCACTATTTCCTCTAGCCCTCACTCCCTGGCCTCTGCTCTGAACCATATACTCTGAACCAGAGAATTTTCTTTTGCCCACAGGTTAGAGATTGTGGTGCAAGGATGTGTCCCTTCTGCTTCCTTTGACTCTGGTAGCCGATATTTGCTCCTTGTTCACTCTCCCCAGTGGACCCCAAATGATCAGGCTGTCCTGTTACATCTGGTTTATGAGGCCTCAGAGAAGGCAAAAGTTGTGGCATCTTGCACAAATGCATCAGGCACAGATACTGTGCTGGAAAAAGAAGTGAAGTAGGAGGTGGGGGCATGCAATTTGTAAATTATGCCTAAATACCCCCTAAATTGTCAGTTGCAAGCAAATTCAGGCACTGCCACAAACCATCTATTTTCTGTTCTGCTCATGAGGTATATTTACTGCCGTTGAATTACAAATTGCATGCTGATTTTGTGAGGTTGCTAAGGCGTGTTGGAAAAGGAATGTTGTTTTTGAAAGAAGTGTGGGCTAGAATCCACATGGCTAGAGAACAGCTCTGTAGGAAAGAACCTAGGTGTCCTGATAGACAAGTTGAAGATCAATCAGCAGCATGACTTTGAGGTAGTGAAGGCTCAGCACATACTAGGTTGCATTAATAGGATTGTATCCAGCAAGTCGAGGAGTGATTATTCCCCTATACCCAGTGATTGCAAGATTGTACCTGGAGTACTGTGTCCATTTTTGGGCTGTGCAGTATAGGGAAGATGTTGATAAACCAGAGCAAGTCCAGCCAGTGGTCACAAAGATGGTTAGAGCACTAGAGCACATGAGATAAAAGAGGAGATTGAAAGACCCAAGTTTATTCAGCTGGGGAAGAAAAAGCTAAGGGAGATCTAACTGTAGCCTTCAGCTGCCTAATGGGTAGCTAAAGAGAAGCCAGAGTTTCTACTTGGAGGAGCACAGCAAAAGGATGCGAGGCAATGAATACAACCTGCAACAGGGGAATCACAATAGTTATAAGGAAAATGTTCTTCATAATGGGGGTAGTTGCAGACTTCTTCAGAGAGAGTCACAATGTGCCCTGAGCAGCCTGATCTGAGTTCAAAGCTTTGAACAAACCTTGCTTTGAGAAAAGGTTTGGACCAGATTACCTCCAGGGATCCTTTCCAATCCTAATTCTGTGAGTCAGCTACACTAAATTATGCAGTGAGATAACTTGGAACATGGCAGACTAGAATAGAACTAGTTCCTTGCTCTAGCAAGAGAAGTGGGCAAGAGCTAAATCAGGTACATGAGTTTTGGTGCCTTAGCATTCTCTTGAACTGAATCAGAGCATGTCCTGAAGAAAAGGCTCCCTTCACTCAACAGACCCTTTGTTTGGTATTACATTTGCTGATAGATGGTTACATGCGTACGAGCTGTCCTTTGAGAAGCCTGGTCTACTGGGGGCTGATGGGGTTCATCTGTCAGAGAAGAGGAAGAGCATCTTTGGTCATAGGCTTGCCAAGCTGCTGAAGAGGGCTTTAAACTAAGGTTGCTGGGGGAAGAGAACCTCAATCCATCCCACTCCTACCAGTTTGATGCCAGTGCCAGCAATAGATGCCCAGTGCCAGGAGAAGCATCACAGGTCAGCAGGAGAGCACCTGAAGTGCAGCACAAAGGAATTCCAGCCACTCCAGCCAGCTTCACCGGGTGCCGGACTTCAACGCCTCTATGCAAACACACATAGCATGGGGAGTAAACAAGAGGAGTCAGAGACGTGTGCGCACTGCAGGGTTGTGATCTCATTGGCATCACGGAGACTGGTGGGATGGCTCCTATAAATGGAGTGCTGGAATACAGCCTCTTTAGGAAGGACAGGCAGGGGCGATGAGGAGGGGGTGTCACCCTCTATGTCAATGACCAGGTGAAGTACATGGAGCTCCACCTGGGGATGGGTGAGGAGCTGAGTGAGAGCTTATGGGTCAGGATTTAAGGGAGGGCAGGGACAGGTGATACTGTAGTGGGGGTCTGCTACAGGCCACCCAACCAGGAAGACTGAGTGGATGAGGCCCTCTATAGACAGATTGGAGCAGCCTCATGTTCATAAGCCCTGGTCCTCACGGGGGACTTCAGACTTCAACCACCATCCCGGTATCTGTTGGAGGGACAACATAGTAAGGCATTAGAGATCCAGGAGATTCCTGGAATGCGTTGATGGTAATTTCCTTCTCCAAGTAATAGAGAAGCCAAGAGGAGAGGTGCCATGCTGGACCTTGTTCTCACCAACAAGGAGAAGCAGTGGGGAATGTGAAGCTCAAGGGAAGCCTTGGCTGCAGTGACCATGAAATGGTGGAGTTCGAGATCATCAGGTCAGTGAGGAGGTTGCACAGCAAGCTCACCACCCTATAATTCAGGAGAGCGGATCTTTTTGGTGATCTGTTTGGTAGACTTCCATGGCACAAAGCCCTGGAGGGATGAGGGGACCAAGAAAGCTGGTTAGTATTCAAGGATCACCTCCTCCAAGCTCAGGAGTGATGCATCCCAACAAGAAGAAAGTCAGGCAAAAACGCCAGAAGGTCTGCATAGATGAATAAGGAGCTCCTGGACAAACTCAAACACAAAGAGGAAGCCTACAGAAGGTGGAAGCAAGGGCAGATAGCCTGGGAGGAATACAGAGAAATTGTCCGAGCAGTCATGAATAGGTTAGGAAAGCTAAAGCCCAGATAGAATTAAATCTGGCCAGGGACTTCAAGGGCAACAAGAAAAGCTTCTATAGTTACATCATCTACCTGGACTTGTGCAAAGCATTTGACACTGTCCCGCAAAACACCCTTCTCTTTAAATTGGAGAGACATGGATTTGACAGATGGACCACTCGGTGGGTAAGGAATTGGTTGTATGGTTGCACTTAAAGAATAGAGGTGAATGACTTGATGTCCAAATGGAGACCAGTGACGAGTGGCATTCGTCAGGTGTTGATATTGGGACTGGCACTGTTTAACATCTTTGTCGTTGACATGGACAAAGTGGGATTAAGTGCATCCTCAGCAAGTTTGCCAATGACACCAAGCTGTGTGATGCAGTTGACATGCTGGAGGGAAGTGATGCCATCCAGGCGGACCTTGACATGCTTGAGAGGTCGGACCATGCAAATCATGTGAAGTTCAGCAAGGCCAAGGGTAAGGTGCTGCGTGTGGATGGGTGTAATCCCAGGCACAAATACGGGCTGGGCTGAGAAAGGATTGAGAGCAGCCATGAGGAAAAGGGCTTGGGGGTGTTGGTAGATGAGAAGCTCAACATGACCAGACATGTGTGCTCGCAGACCAGAAAGCCAACCGTGTCCTGGGGTGCATCAAAAGAAGCGTGGCCAGCAGGTTGAGGGAGGTGATTCTCCCTCTCTACTCTGCTCCTGTGAGACCCCATCTGGAGTACTGCGTCCAGCTCTGGGGNTAGGACATAGAGCTGTTGGAGCGAGTCCAGAGGAGGGCCACAAAGCTGACCAGGGGGCTGGAGCACCTCTCGTATGAGGACAGGCTTAGAGAGTTGGGGTTGTTTAGCCTGGAGAAGAGAAGGCTCCGGGAAGACCCTATAGCAGCCTTTCAGTACCTGAAAGAGGCCTACAAGAAAGCTGGAGAGGGACTGTTTACAAGGCCATGTAGTGGCAGAACAAAGGGGAATGGGTTTAAACTAAAAGAGGGAAGATTTAGAGTAGATATTAGGAAGAAATTCTTTACTGTGAGGGTGGTGAGACACTGGAACAGGTTGCCCAGAGAAGCTGTGGATGCCCCATCCCCAGAAGTGTTCAAGGCCAGGTTGGATGGGGCTTTGGGCACCCTGGTCTAGTGGAGGGGGGTTGGAACTAGGTAATCTTTAAGATCCCTTCCAAACCAAAGCATACTATGATTCTATGTTACACCTAGCTGATGATAAGTTTCAGCAGCATTAATTGGAAATAGAGGAAGCAAGTGTACCCCTGTAAGTTTATTTGCACTTTATTGCACTTCTCTACCTTGGAGAACTGAGCAGCATAAATGGGGAGCCACAATCAGAGACTGAAATCCCTGCTCTGTAAACAGCCTTACTGAACAGAGAACGTTGTAGAAGCTGGGCTTGCAGTCAGACATTGTTTAATGTCTTCTTGATTGTTTTCATGCAGCTTTATTCTGTCAGAGGGAGTATCAGAGTACCATAATCTTTCTTCAGTTCTACTGACTGAGAGAGCTTTTGAAAACTGAAATCCTGAAGGAGTTCCTGTAGTTAGTGCTGAGTTTCAGGTAGCATGAGAATTGCATTATTATCCTGGTTTTGTGAGACTGTTTCCAAATGTTTGAGTATTTTTGTGCATTTTATGCTTACCATTTTTAGAACAATCTAGATAAGACTTGATCTTCTGCCAGTTATGGCCAGCAGTACGTACTGTGTCTTGGGATATTCAAATTAGGCATAGGGGGCCCATGCTGCAGTGAGACATGTTACTCATATATATGGTGGAACTTCCATCTTGGATATTTCCAAGACTCAGCTAGGCAAAGGTACAGCTGACATGTTCTAGTGATGATAGTAGTCCCACTTCATGACTGGACTAAATGTCCTCCACAGGTTCCTTCCAAATGATTTGATGAACTCGCTGCATCAGAACAACTCATTCTATCTCAAGATCCCTGTTCTCAAAGGATCAGTAGATCTATTCACAGGGTAGACAGGTGTCTTCCATCAAATACAAGCTGCAAGGACCTCTTGAGCAGAGATGGGTGCAGTGTATTGCACCCTGGGGCTGGTCTGGGTTTGCTGAAAAAAGTGTGATGTGAAGGAGCTTTAGTTGCCATATCTGCTTTCTTCTGTGAAGCTGATGACTTGGTGCATCTCCAGTTTCTGAGCTCTGTGTCAGATGTATGGAGCCAGCAGCAGACTTGAGCATTGCTAGAGACGTCAGTGTTTATATCTCACGAACTTGTGCAGCTCAGCTCTTTCTTCCACTTCACACTGGAGTTGTTTGCCTCCAGCTTAGAACCACCATGTGAAGATCAAACTGTAGTGGGGAGCAATAACCTATTCCCTGCTTGCAAACAAGAAGAATATGAAGGAACTGTGGTTCATCCAACCTAACAAAGAATGAATAACGCTTGCAGAACTGTAGGTCTAGTCTTGCCACAATGAAGATGTAATATGTAATGGAAAGATTCCTAAGGCCTGTCTGTTGGAGACAACTGGATTGATTAAACTAATAGTTGACCTGAAAACCTGCTTAGTCAAATTGGTGTTGGTTCCACTATAGCAGACTTGTTTCAGTATGAGAGCAGCTCCTTATATTTTGGCTGTTTAACGTAGAGAACAGGTTTAAAATGAGATTTAGGTTGAACTGATAAAGTTTTCTCATGCATACAGGTGATTGTGTATTATTTTCAGGACTTTACTGCTAGTTTTATATGGATGAAAAACTTTCATCAGCCACTGCCTGGCTTATCAAAAACTAATTGGCAGGATGAGCTTCACTGCAGTGGTGTATTGTCAAGGCTGCAGAGAGACTTGTGTTCTGCTTTTCTTCTTGGGTTTCCTAGATAAAAGCAAGGAGATAGGCTGACCTCATGTTGCTGTACCCAACCCAGTACAGACTGGTGAATATGAGACCAGCTACTATATCACAGACCTGTTTAATTTATTTTATTTTGGACATTTCCACATTGTTATATTATACAGCTGTCCCTCAGGTATTCTGTCAGTATAGGATATGACAAACCTTTCCAGGAGGAAGCATGGCAGTTCTGTAGAGCCACACCACTCACAGCCAGTAGCTGTGCATACCCTGACCAAGTACCGGGGTTTCACACTAGGATCTCTGGAGGTACAGCCCAGAGTTCTCTGTGTTGCAGTAACTTGAAAAAAACTTGTTAGGAATTGGTTTTCACTGCATCTTGCAAGAACTTACCAGACTTCACTGAGGCTATGTGCACAAGTGCTCTTTTTTTGCCAATGTGCCAAGTGAGTCCAAGTGTGCTTCCCCTTCTGTCCACCTCAGCCCATGACTGAGCTGTGGAGCAGCACATGCGCGAGAGCTGTGTTCTGCTTGTGGCTGCATTGCTTATTGCTATAACATTCAAATAAAGGCTGTGGAAATGTGAGCGAATGATTGGACTGAATCGTGCCGTGAGCGCTGAAAGTTTGACAGGCTTGAGGTCTTCCTCTATTAAAAAAAAGTCAAGCATTGGTGAGCCATGGGGAAAAACTTGTGCAACTATCGATGGGATTATGTTGTAGACACTGAGGCTTGCTGGCAGGAAAACAGTCAGACCCCAAAATTATGCGGTGCTTGGAGACCATGAGGATATCAAATGCTGACAGGACCAGGGGCTTCTTTCATGTGTAATGGCCACAGGATTTGATTCAGGTTATTTGGGGTGACCCTGTCATGCTGCATAACTGTATGTGCGCTGGCATGGCAGAGTTATGAAGAGATCAGTCTGTGTTGAAATACATGCCATGCTCACTACATCAGTAACCACATTTTGGAAGCTCCCTCCAAACAATCAGTTCAAAACAATCTGGAATAAATCACAACTTGTATGTGCACACTCCGCCCCCACCCCTCAGCTGGAAACAATCTTGTATGACATTTTAAGGGAAAAGGCATGGCTCACACTTCGCATAGAAGCCAAAGCTATTCTGTGGCACACAGTATTTCTGTTACAGTGAAGTTATTGGTCAGAACTCAGGACCTTTTCCATTTATACCACAGCTGTCCTAACATCAATAACAGAGATAAGCTTTATGCTCATTTTGCAAATTAGTTGGGCATGCCCTGACTGATCCTTGAAATGAAGTCCCAGGACACACCATACCCTAACAGGCTGTGTAGCCTGTTCCAGGATCTCCTCTGCCCCTGGGCTTTTGGAACTTTTGTCACTTCACCCTCTTGCGCTTTTTCAGAAGCTTACCATGAGTGGTGGTAGGGTCTGTGCTTGGTCTGGTATGAGCTTTCAGTGTGACTGTCTGCAAAAGAGGCAGATGCGCCTGACCTGTTGCCTTACACTGTGTCCCTCTGAGATTATTTTATATCTATTGCAGCTATGCCCAGTTGAAAATTGTAATTACAGTTATATAAAGGAAAGCCAAACATATTACAGTATAGGTCTGTGTGGATATCTCAGAACATCCTACATTAAGCCACTTTCCAGGGGCACTTTGCTGTTGTGAAAGTTTTTGAAATCTTTGTGTTTTCTTTATCAAATTCTTCTGACTTTTAAAGGAACCTCATTTTTCCTATGATATTGTCACAAGAGGGCAGAATCGGGGTTTGTACATGCAGTAACATTTAGTACAACTGAACAAATTGCGATGTATCGGCTGAGCTGTGGTAACAGAGCTGTATGCACGACTAGCCTGCAGCAGACATGGGGTAATTCCACTTAACGCTGTCTTCTCCTAGGTTAAGTCAAATGACCTTACATTTATCACATGCGAAGAGCATGCATGTGCTCAATTACCAAGCTAAGATTATTTTTATGAAGCCAGACTGTACTGGTAGTCAGAGTAGCATGTTGTGCTCTCTAGAATGCTCTGAAGAACCAGCAGCTCATTCCCTTGCTAAAAAGCTGCCTTTGGAAACCTGGCACTATGTGAGAGCAGTCCAGGCTCCAGTGAGGATATCTTCACCCTGTGAGAGTTCCCCAGCATGAGCTACCTCCTTATGCATGGCTGAGATACCTCTGCCATTGCAACAGTCTCAGTTTAAGGGTGACTAGGGCTGTTGACTTAGATCTCTCTGACTGCCATGATAATCACACAGATAACTTTGAAATAATTCATTTGCAAATGTATCTTGATTGGTTAGATACTTAAAATGCCACAGAATTTTTATTACTAGGGAAACTTTAAATAGTCTTTTTCTTTAAGGCTGAAAAGACCAATGCCAGAACTAAATTGGTAAAGGATTCATTTATTGTAATTCAAAATAACTGTTGTGATTTGGTTTCCCATTGATAATGGACTTTGAAACTGTCTTTAATTTATAAAGAAACTGATCACAGCTTTGGAATTAATAAAGCACTTATTGAGAAGTTCCTGCTGAACTAAACTGCACCAACTTAACTAACTTCTAAGACAATTAAGTTAAATGGATAACACGTTTGCCTGTATATAGACAAGACCTCAGATATGGTAGAGTTAATTCTAGAGTTAGTTCAAAAAAGAGGACAAACCTCCAAGAGTACACAGGTTTCTCACATTCTAACTGACTCTACTAATCATCAGGGGCAGCACAGAACTGGATGTCCTCTACTTTCTGGGTGAGAACTGTGAGGATGTAGTCGTTAGGACACAAAATGTGTCCTTTAAGATGGCTAAGTCTTTATCAGCAGGTGGCACAGCTACAGGAGGTGCTGCATTTAATGTTTTCCTGCTAATCCTCTGGAAACTAAACGTGAAAGGAAAAACAAATAAAAAAGATTAAGTTTGTAAACAGACTTCATGCCTGAGCTGTCCAGATTGCTGAATGAACCACATCATAACTGATCAAATACATTCTTCCCAAATTAGCACCTATTTTAATTTGCTAAGCAGAACCTGTAAGATACTAAGATTAGTAGCTTCTACAGTGCTACACACAACTACAACTGCAATTGTCCTTATTCAAGAAGCATCTCAATGGAGACTACAGCTCCCACCATGCAATGGGGAAGACCATTCAAATAGCAGTGACTTGGGTGGGATCTGCAGTCTCTAGGAACAATGCCACTGTACTGTCAGAGGAGTGTGCCGAGGCTTTTACTCCACTAACGTGAATTAGGAGCTTGCCTTGAGCTCCCAGCAAGTTGCTCTCATTCAGGCAAAGTTTGGGTGACCTCAATCTCAATCATGGCAATTGTTCCTCCTGTTTTCCTTTTCTCCCAGATGACGCTTAACTCTTGAGATGACTCTGGTTTGTTATCTGCTTCCCTGTGTGGGGACAGAGGAACCTGTGCTCTGTGTGTGCGAGCATGCATGTGTGTGTGTCTGGCTGCCTGTCATTACAGCACTAATGGAAATACTGCACGGATCACAACTCTCAATTAGCTCCTCAGGAGATTGCTGTGACAGCCAGTTACTGAACAGCAAGACCTGAAGGAATGAATTAATTTGTACTACACGGCAGTTAGAGTCACAGTGTTAGCAATGGAATGAGACAGCAATAGACCCTTATTAGGCTCAGGCTGTGTGATGCAAGAGACTGTTACCTGGGGGTTGTCTCTCTTTTTTTCTCCATCACCCCCCCCCCTAGGGTTAGGAAGGATCTTGGCCCATGAGTGAATGAGTTTAGAGCTCTTAGATTGGTCCTTGGAGTCACTGTCTGCCTGAAGCTATCTGGCAGTCAGCAATGGGCTTTCATTCAACACAGACAAGGGCATGCTGCTCTCCTCCTGGCTTGGAGCCCGGCCAAAGCCACTAAGCGAGTGGTATTCAGGGGAGGTAGGGCTACCTTTCTGTCCGTCTTCAAATAACATCTTTCTTCCTTATTAGTTCAGATAAGTGTATATAACAGAGGGTATCCTAAGCCTGCTGCAGCAGGGGATGCTCGTGTCTTGCCTTTGCAGTGCTCCATTTATATACAGACAGAGGAGCTCAGTAAGGCATGAGCATGCAGGCAGTCTTCGTAAAGTGTTCTTAGAAAAACTGGAAATCTTCATAGATAGCCTGAAGTTCCCAGAGCTCCTGCCCACAAACAGCTACACATTCCCTGTACTGTGAAGTACCACGCTATGGCCCAGCAATACAACTCTGGCTTTCCATCCTCTTATTTTTCAGGTCTGCTGTCCAAAGATTTGCAGTCTCTTATTCTGACATTCACAAAGCTGAATAGAAAGCTAAGTCTTTTCTTTTATCCATTATGCAATGACTTTTTCTTAAAACTTGTTTTTAACACATTTCATACAGGTGGCTTCTTAGTGTGCAGAGCGGATTTGTCACAGTGGGACAATGGCCTTTCTCTTCTATTGATCAACCACCTAGTGAGAAGCAATACAAATACAATGAAGATCTGGGCATGTTTCTTGTTTTAGCTGGGACAGATCTGACCTCCGGGACTGTGTGACATGCAAAGCTGGGAATGAGTAAGGTGAAAATAGAGGAATGTTCTAAGCGCAATCCATGCAGAAGATAAGAAACAGAAAAGGAGAGTTTCCTGTGAACTATTCTTGTAGTGAATTTGGTGCTTGAGGACAGAACGCTGCTGTGTTGTTCTGGTAGGCTGAGGAATATGCTAAGCGCCACATGGGAGTAAATGGCTTGTGTGTTAAGTTCTTTATGTTCTGGAAAGAAAGATTGAGTTGTGAGGAAAAGAGAAATAGCTCACGGACAATGCAATCCCTAAAGGTGGTTCCCGTGTTTATCTGCTGAAAGGGAGGGACATCAGAGCAGCATCAGCAGAAACTTTTTATGCCAACCTGGTCTTTAGACACAAGAGGAGTCTTTTCTTTTGAAGGAATTCCTGAGTCCTTCAGTCTGCGGTCCCAGCATTGTCAACCAACAAATGGAGCAGTTAATGTTACCTTTGTTATCAGAAAGCAGAAAATCAAGCCCAAACTCCTCTCAGCACTGCTATCTTCATAACTTGCAAGTCAGCAACGTGGCTGTAAAAGGGTTTGCAGCTCTGGCAGTGCTCCTCCTGTTGGCAGTATTGCCTTGGTGTGCTCTTATTTTCCTTCACATCGGAGCGCAAACAAAAGCTGTTGTCCAAACAGTCGATCTTCTCCTTTTTGCAGCCTGTGGCTCTTTCTTTGATCTTTGTGTCTGCTGCTTGTATGAACTGTCTTGTTGTTTCTTGCTGCACATTCTGGCCAGTAAGTGGTGCTCCCCCCTTCCTTCCTACAGCTCCATTCTTTGCGCACAGCTACGCAGTGCTGTCATACATTGCTGTTGCTTTCAGGTACGTCTCACCCAGACGGTACGTCATACTTCGATGTAGTGTGTTCAGACAATAATGGTATTTCTAATGTGAGCCCTAATGGTGTGTTTTTAATGATAGGACTTCCTGGCATTATCCCGTTGTCCATACTGGAGATTTTACATTCTGCTACAGAGGTCCTTGAATAGGTTCCTCTGATACAGGCCATGAGATGGGCCCTGGCTGGGTTTTCATGAACAATGTTGAAAGTGAAAAGGAAAACATTCATGTGACCGACATGGCTTTAAGAAGACAAAAAAATCTCAGGAAAATGGGACCTTGGGATACAACATTTTTGGGACCCACATGTCTCTGTGCTGTATTCTTGGCAATTAAAGGAACATGTTTCTTTGCAGGGATGTGATTTGACTGGGGTATGAGATGGGCCTTCTCCACTGGCCCTTTACAGCCAAGATCTTTTCAGTAACGCAATTCCACTATGAATTTGATGGCCACAGTCCAAATTTTTCCACTCTTGATCACTACTGTGATGGGTTTTTTGACTGGATATAAAATGCTAATATTCTGGCCTGGTACCTGTGTTGACTTTCTTCTTCTGGGTGCAAATGATGACACCAGAACTAAGGCAGAAGTAGATCCGGTCTTCTGTTTTATCCTTAAGTGATGGTACAATTTTCAAAAGTAGCCAATAGCTACCCAAATGGTTTTGTTAGAGAGACAGGGAGTAAAATACATGTGAAGAATAGGGGGGAAGAAATGGATCGAAAGAAAGAGGCAAAGAAGATGAAAATACAGAACGAGAGGAAAACTGATAAATAAAAAAAAAAGTGACTAAAGCAAGAGAAGAGAGAGGGAGATTCTCTCCTGATTAGAATTCATGAACTCCATTCTTACATTAAGTCTATATATGACACCTGGCCTTTAATGTGAAGCTGCCTACGAGCATTAAAAATTAAAAGCAGAAGGTAGGATCCATCCATCTCGGGCAGCGCTGCTCCCCTCCTATCTGAGCTCTGCACAAAGCTATTACACATTGATAAATTATTTTGGGTAATAGCTGAGATATTACATTGTTTCTGAGTGAAGGTAAAATCTCTCCATGACATGGGCATTTATCAGGAGCGCATTTCATCCTATTTATTATGGCCGAGACGAGATCGCAGGCTGCGGGCAGAGCTGGCACGTCGTGCTGATCACCTCCCCCATCGCCTCCCTTTCCTCTGTCACTTAGATGATGGGATATTGATGGAGCTCATGACAAGTTAATTATTAACTAAAGATATGCAGTTCACCTTTGCCAGGGGAGGGGGCATAGAAGAGAGCAACGATAGTTCTTAAAAAAATAAATATGTCCATTGTATCTGAGGATTCTTCTCTCTGCCTTCCTCTCCTTTCTACCTGTGGTATTTTAGAACCCCCCAAATAAATCAGACAGGTTATCTGAATTCCAGTATGGTCTGGAAGGCCAAGAGAAATGGAAGAACCTCTAAGAACTTTGGATCTTGTTCAGAAAAAGTTTCCACAAAAGTTTTTCTCCATTGGCTTGGTGTTGGAGATAAGTGAGGAGAAATTTTCACCGAGTAACAATGATTTCTCTAACTCTTGAGAGGGACAGAAAGCAGAGCCACAGAATTTTGATTCTGTCCCATAAATGAATGCTTTCTTTCTTTGTAAGGAAGCAACATCCTGAAATGCCCTGAATATTTCAGCTATTCCTTTCCACTGAATGCTGGTTGTTCCCCTGAAGGCTAGCTGGTTTTGCAGGACAGACACAGGAAGGCAATGGCTGCAAAGATAATGCTTGCTTGCTCATCTGAGCTCCTAGGCTAAACAGGATGAGTTTGCCAATACATGAGGGACTGTGTCATATTTGCATCATGGTAGTCTTGGTCACTGAGGGAGGCAGCTGCTATATGTGAACCTTTGGGTTACAGTATCAGAGAATTGCTCAGCTGACTGGTTGTGGATTGAGTAGTCCTTCAGTCTGCAGCATTCATCTTGCTGTAACACAGCCAGTCAGTACTGCCTCATGGACGCGTACTAAGAGTTAGTATCCCAGCTAAACTAGTCTTACTAATTTTGCAGAGGAAATGGCTGAGTTGCACTAGGAAGTTTCCCCGTTGGCAGTCTCACCAGGAAGCCTGAGGTCTGAACAACCCTCTGACTAATTCTGCAGTTTATTGACTAGGTTGGAGCCAAGGCAGTAAAAAGGCAGCCAGATGCCAGAGGTAACTAGTACAGCATTTTAGGGTAAGTTGTTTCTGGTTTGTCCATAAGCTGTCGGAGCATTTTGTTAGAATAGTTAGTTCTAAAAGAAAGGCGCCGCTGCTCTAAGCCACCATGACAGTGGTCATTTAGAAAATACTCACAACGGAAAATACCACAGTCTAACAAAGGACTCATTCCCCCCATACGGCCTATAGCAAGACCTGCCTAGTAAGTTTTCACCACTTGAGAGTCCTTCAGGAAAACATAAATGTGTGTTTGTTTTTCAAAACCCAAGCTGCTCTACATGCTGGCTTAAAACTACAGGTGTCCCAAATTTCATGCAGTTTGGATTTGAACCATATAGCTCACTTAGGCCCTATCTACTTCACTTCCTTGAAGAAGGTATGAGATTATTACTTCAGGATTATAACCTGTTATCTTTGAAATTTTCCATAAAACGAAGCTTCTACTTCTGTGTTTTCAAGTGCCGTATCTCAACTGCCAAGTCTGTCAGCTGGGATCCAAGAGTAAAAATAATAGGTCTCCTCTGGGATTTAAAAAAAAAAAGGTTATTTTCCTAGTTATCTTCTTATGGGCTGTAGTAAGGGATGCAAGATTACTACCTGGTGTTTCTGCAACCAGCTGGTCTCCCCAGAGAAAAATTGTGCATGCTTCCTTCATGCTTTTCGACTTGAAGTATTTCAAAACTTGTGAATGTTGCTGGACAAATAACTCTGTTCTTTTGGTCTAAAACATATGCACCTGTACAGCAGCACTGAGCAGGGTGAGCGAAAACAGAGTACTGTTCTTGGAAATCCACCAGTTCTGTTCCCATGGATTAATGCCTTTATGCTGGAGTTTCAGGAGCAGACATTTGTTTCACTGATTTTTGTCTTTTCCTATGAAATCTGACAATTCCAGTTCTGGGTTAATTCTGAGAGATACTTATTTATTTCTTTAAATCAGCTGTGTTTCCTATTCCACAGCTTTGAGGAATCTTTCTTTGAAAACAGAGATTTCTACTTCTTTGCCTCAAACTAGGGAAGTTTAAGTACATTTTAAAAAAAGCATATGGATTTGGATTCTCAGATGTAACTCTTTTTCCCTGAGACTTCCCTGAGACTGTTCTAGATGCTCTTGCATTGAAATGACTGTGTATAAAAGCAAAACTTTCGGACTCTTCATTTGCCTCATACACTTTGGCTTTCTGAAATCTCCAAAAATCTAGTTGCTTGCTATCAAACGTATGAGAAGGAGAGATAGGATTGGGCTCCCATGTATAGATAAAGCAAGCGCTGTCTGAAACGTGGTGGGTAGATTAGCTGTCTGGACTCCAAGTAAGAAACTGCCCATCACTGCACTAAGGCTAATCTCCCTGTCCTTGTCTGGTCATGGTGATCAGTTTGCCCTCTACTTAATATCATAAAATATATAATAAAAACGTATTAACAACTGTGAACCACCCTCATCCCCTTTCCAAAACCCCCTGGGATCCTCCAAGGTTAGAAGATATGCAGTATACTCACCTCAAAGAAAATGCACTCATTATCTTCACCCTTTTATTGCACACCTTGTCCTTGCCTATTGCCTCTCTTGCAGCTGCTTTTTACTCTGGGCCTTAGTCTGCAGTCCCTGGCTGCACAACGTAGCTGTGTCATCACTGGCGAAATACTAATTATTTATTTTCCAAAGATACCTTTCTGGTGAGTTTTGTGAGAACCACATCAGGCTGTGAACTGGTAAATATGTGCTCAGGAAAGCTGGGCTCCTATGCTGTCTGTGACTCCTTCAAGGCAGAGACTCCATCATTGTTTCCAAGCAGCCTGCCCACCTGCTGGTTTTGGTAATGACAATGCTTACAGCTTTTTTCCCAATTTTTTACTTTACCTAGACTTCCTAAACACCTCATAATTCAAGCTGTAACTATTTATTCAATGAATGCCTCTCACGCTAACATAGGTAATAGCAGGATTTCAGTGCTACCAGGCTATTCATGTAACACTTACTTCTATAGTAGTATGAATAAGGAGACAATGGAGATGGAATTGCTCTGCTTGAACTTGGAGATCATTATGTTCATAGAATAAGCATTGAAAACCCATAAGAAAAAGGCCTGTACTGAGAGACAGTAAACATTTTGTTCAGTTGCATCTTCTCGTTTGGAAAAGTACCTACCCATAATATTAATCTTTCTGGGATAAAGATGATGTGTGGTTGTACCACCTGCTGGCTTTACTAGAATTAGCTCAATTTTGAATGTGGTTCGGTGTGATTTAACTGAACTGTACCTCGGAGAGTGTATTCAGGCTGGCAGTACAGGAGGTGTCACAGGGCGGGCAGTAGCAGCAAATCAGACAGACAGTGCTCATCAGAAGATGGCTCCTTCACAAGAGCTAGAACTGAATATGCAGTTTAACTGATGTTGTGTCCTGTCGCCTGTGACAGAGTTCTCACTGTAAGCTGTGTTGGGAGTATTTGTTCAGCAAGACTTTATGGCTCCGCTGCCCTATACAGGAGGTCATGTGCTGCTGTAACGTGTCAGATGTAGTGGCCTTTGCCAACCTGATACCTTGTCTTTTGCTGTGACTGACACAAAATGAGTTGAGAAGGTGCAAGGACTCCAGGCAGGGGCAGTTAAGAAACAACTGGACTGTGGGGTCACATCTCAGCACATCTGCTGAGACCTTGTATGTACAAATTGTCTTCTTGTGCAGTGGCTCAGCTGTTGGTGTCCACACCAACCAACACAAGTCTAGATACCCATGTCTCTACATCAGCCTTATCCTTTTCAATTGTGCCAAGCTTCTGGCATTGATAGCAGATGAGGTGAAGATTGCACCAGCTAATTATTTGTGTGTGGAAAAATTACTTTGTCATCTTTTAATTTCAGTGAATAATCCCTTCTTCTTTTTGTGTCCTAGTTCTACACTAATGGCAATAACAAACCAACTCCTGGCTTGTCTGTTCTTCTACCTTATTCCTCAGTTTTCTCAGCAATTTGCTCTTCATATCTTTCTTGCTCATAAGTGAAGGTATCAGAAACCTAGCTGGTCTGTCTCCTGTGGTACCCTTTACACTCTGTCTTTTGTTTTCCCTGAACTGACTGGCAAAACCACTTCACCCTTCAAATCTTTCCTTGTGATCCACTTCAGTATTTTGAAGCTTTTAGGAAAATAACTAGTTTTGATGTCAGTAAGAAACTTGATATTTATTAGTATTTGTCTTATACATTTTTTTATTAAAAGCATATATTTAAGTGAATTTGTCTTAAAAGTCATCTACTCTTGCTTGTAGCGAGTCCTTCACTGTATGTCAATTCCTTCCTTCTGTCACTTGTTTCAGTCTTGCCTGTTGTGTCTCACCTGAGTCTTCATATGGATTTAGGTGGTAAACTGAACAGTGGGACCCTGTGCCTGAGGGAGGTGCAGTGGCTTAGAGTGATACCGTAAAATAAATAATTCCTAGTAATAACCTGGTGTGCTCTAGGCCAGCCATGTTGCTGCTCTCCAAACATGGCAAACACACACAAATGCTGGAAGCCATGACATACCACCGTGCTTGTTCTGTATGCATGCAAGCACCGCGTACCCCCTCCTCCCCTCATAGCATAAGTGGAGGATCATGTTCCGCATGCTCCCAGGTCAACCCTGAGAAAGAGTTTAAGCAGCTCAGAGAAACACACAGCAACTTAAAGAGTTAACCCTACAGTAATTGGAAGGCGGGGGGGAGAACACTGTAATGGAGGGGTGAAGAGTTTCCATAAACCCATTGCCTCAGCTCAGAGAACCTGCTAAGGGGCAGTGGTCAGAGAGAAACAGAAGGAGAGAGAGAGATATCAAGTGTAGTAATCAGAATGAAAAATGGAGCTCCGGTTACTTTAAACAAGAGCTAATTTATCACAAGAACGAGTGGATAAGTAGCTGAGTTTCAGGCGTTCAGTAAGTTCCCCGTTCTGCTCCAAAAATTATTCCACCCCTGTCTCCATGCTCCCATAAATCATCCCCTTCTTCACTTCTGCTCCGATTACCAATTACTCCTGCCTACGACACGCTTTCCCCTGCCCGACACAATCTGATGGGGCCCTGCCTTTTAATTTTACAAATGCTTTTTTCTTCTTGCTTCTCAGCTCCCCATCCCTACTCCTCCCCTCCCCAGTTTCTTTCTGTATCTTTGTTTCGCCTTTCCCTCCTCATCTACTTTTTTTTTTTTAATTTGAAGAAAGGGAGGGCAGTAATGTTTTCTGGCACCTCCCCCCATGAGGTTGAGCTGAAGGAGAGGAATAGAAATTAATTATTTTCCCCAACCTGAACTCTCTTTGGGTTTGTGAGTCCTGTCCCTAAGCACATGACAAATTCTAGATCCGGTACAGCTGTTTCAAAGGTGAAAGTCTTGCTCTTGAAAGAATGTGTTGTTTTCTGTTGAGTCTTTGAAGGAAAGCATAGGGGTTTTTTTTTCCTTTTTTCCCCCCTTTTCTTTATTGTGCCAAGAGCTTATTGTAGAATAGAGATATTTTGTGAGCTGCACAGCTGCAGGCAGGAGGATTGTAATTTCTATTCCGATGTGTTATTTTTCTGCATATGCTTCACCACTGCTAATATTTGCACTGGGGTAGTTGCTAGCTAGCTGTCACACAAATATGGAGGCACTGATCTGGACACAAACCCTGATAATTTAGACTAGGTCCACTCAAGACACTTTTGCTGGCTTCATTAATTCCATGCATCGGATCAACTTAAACCAAGCTAGTGCTAATAAACAAATGTCTATTTTTAGGAGAATGTGTTGAATTTATTGATATAACATACCATTCTAATATAAAAAACTTTGATACTGCTTATGAATGGTGCACCGTAAGTCTGGTATGCTATTTAGATTCTGGATGGATATGCAAATGGATTGCATATATGAAAATCCTAGAAATAGATTTCAAACATCAAAGAATTGGCATGCAATAATGCATTGTTTTGCTTATATAAATTGTTTCACAACATAAATTATTGCAGAATGTTTGCATAAGCTACAGTTGGAGCATTTGAAATCACTATGTGTCACGTTTATCAGTTCAGTATAGTAGCAACAGATTGGTTTGATTTCAGTAAATTAGTTTATGCGAGCTTCACTAACTGATGCTTAAATTGCTTGTGGAAAATAAAAAAAGGTTCATGAGGGCTAACTTGCATGAATTTTGTAGATGCTGGCAAGTCCTAAGTTGGAAGAGCCATCCCAATTGAAAAAATGTTTACGCAGGTCATCAGTCTAGTTTAAAGCACACAGAGCTGCTATTTCCACCTGTAAGACATGCACCCAAATTGCTACAAGGTTTACTGAATCTGAAAAGACAAAATTCCCTTGTCCCGCAGAGAGCAGGGTAGGCAAAGTGACAGGTCTGCCTGCTACGCTGCAGAGAAAGTGGCTGTCCAGAGCTGATTCTTGTGCAGGATAATGGATGGAGGAGATGGATTACCAGGTGATAAATCACACAAAGAAATTGGCTGGTGCCAGAGCCCATGAGCAAGGAGGTAGCTGGCATGCCCTGCAGTGGGTACTGCCATCTCCATCTGAGGAGCAGTAGCCCTTATGCGTAAACAGTAAAACAAAACAGGAGTTAATTATAGTGCAGCTTCTTGACATAAGACCTTTACAGCAAAACAAGGGTGGCAAAGAGAACACATCAGTCCATGTTTATCTGGCAGTTTATCTTTTTCATCTTCAGGGAAAGAGTAGAGGATATCCTCTGTGTTCTTATTTTCCCTCTTTATTCTCCTTTTGTCTTTATTCTCATTCTTTAAAGTCCTTAGTGTTATTTTCTGACCAAGGAGTATCACAGACATCTTTCAATAAAGAAATAGAGGAGCTGACTGAGCATGAATCAAGTCATTCCTATCCCACGTGATCCACATACATTCCCTCCATCCTGTCAGGCAAAGAATGGTTGCTGGCATTCACTGTGTAACTCAGTAGTCAGAAATACTGCTCCACATCACCCTAAAGACCAATGATACTCTGAGCTCAGGGTACTCCGGGCTGGTCAATCCATGCATAAGAGAGAATTACTTGGAGATAGTGGAAATATGGCTTCATCCTACAGCATCTCCCAGTGGGCCTAAAGACAATATTACGTCAGGCACTGTTGATTGCATCCAAAAAGTGTGCAGTGGTGCACTCTCCATTTGAAATCTTTTTCCCTGAAGAGCAATACAAAGCATTCCTTGATTTGACCGTGCAACATGAAAATAGAGCTTAAAAAGAGAGCCATGCTTCTGACATACAGACAAAGCTGCTGGCTCAAGGTCAAGACTTGTCAGGATGAAATGTGTTCTGTTTGCCTGTCTTTAGTAATCGCAGAATCATAGAACAGCAGGCTGGAAGGGGCCTCAAGGATCATCTGGTCCAACTTTTCTTGGCAAAATCTTACTTTAAAAATACTACTTTATTGCAATTAAAAGGATACTAGAGAAAGGGGTTATTGATACTGTTATTTAAAAATCCATCTTAGCTGAAGAGAGAAGAATCTTTGCCATGAAGAAGGATACCATGTTTTCAGGTATCCAGACGCGGGCTGACATCACAGTGGAAACTGTACTAAACTAAACTGAATGATTCCTGACTTGAGAGTATCCCAGTCCCCACTGCCTGTCCAGCCATGAAGCTGACAATGATCATCCTCTTTGGACAGAGCTGTGGAGGAAAGTTGCCAACAAAGAATCAGAAGGGGAAAGCTACGCAAATGGTGCTTGTGCAAGGTGTTTCCAACATGTCGTATTTCCTGAAATGTGCAGCAAAAGTAGAGCTTGTGCAGCTCTCTAGGAGGGTGGTGAGGGACTGGGAGTCCCCAAAGAGTTAGTGAGAGCAAATCTTTCAACTCATTTTTTCAGGAGGACAGTAGTCCATGGACACATAAACTTTGTTGCATCAAAGTTTTGAGTATAATCTCTAAAGCCTTGTGTGACTTGAGACTTCGTTAGTAATTGTAACCTGACATTTTTGGTTTTTAATAATGTAAAGGATTTGTCTGAACCTGGGCAAAGTCATCCATTAGATATGGAATTAGTCCATAACTTGTTTTATGACTTGTAGGGCAACTGAGATTCGCTCTGTACTCAGACACATGGCACTGGGTTAGCATCTGACACACCAGCAGGCTGGTGACACTCACTGTCTCTTTTAGGTAAAGATCCTTGAAGCTTGACCTATATTTGTTGAACATCATTTAAAAAAGCTAGTTCGAAAGTAGATTAATCTTCTAGCTGGCTCCTCCCAAGGACCTGGCATATACTGTACACTAACATGACAGATCCACTACCTTGCTCTGCTGTCTCATTGTTGGAAATGCCGTGTGAGTGATTTAATGTTCGAGTTTTCCCTAGAAATCCCCACTATTTCACAGCAGTCTCATTCTAGAGAAAGAGGCAGTGACCTTAGTTTGCCTTGAATCAAGCTTTTTTAAACTTACATTTGTAGATGCTCTGACAGCTCAACTGTTTCATGGCAATATGAAATTTGACAGGGAAAGAACTTTTAAAAGGGACTTTTTTGTTGTTTTCAGGATTTGACTGCTAGAAATCAGAGTCTCCTTCCTGCAACTTGTGTTTTTCTGGAAAATCAATGATATGATATCAAGGCAGTAAATAAACATGCAGGCTTTGTGTCCAAGCAGAGGCAGACAATTATGTTGAGTAGTCTGAAACCTGGCAGAGTTGTGTAAGACTGCGAGAAGAGACTTCTGGGCTTGCCTGGACTGCCTCCCATCCCACCTCACCTTCCTTTGAATCTGCTAGGTGGCTTCCCCAGGGCCCCCACATACAGGAAGCAAGGGCTTTGCATTCTCTTTACCAACCCTCTGTGTGACACCACCCATCCATTCCCCACTTCAAACAGTACTGACTGTGCTGGCTGGGTGCAAGAACAAATCTGAGAGCTTCAGGGGGTAGAATACCATTGGATTTGAGGTAGAATACTTTTTTTTGAAACCCACGTTTGATGTAGTGGAATGGATGTGCCTGAGACTTTCTCTGCAGTGCAGCTATGGCAGGAGCAACGGCCATCAATGCTTCTCCCCGCTGCCTGTTCTCGACACTGTCACCCTGCCTGTGAGGGCACTTTGCTCAGGAGTCTGGAGAGAAGGTTTGTTCCTGCCACCCTGGCTGGGTGTGTGTGTGTGCACCAGGAACAGAGCTGAGAACTGCCTGTTCCTTCCGCAGAAGGATGGTGGACCTTGCACAGGTGACTGGATATTTATGATCCTATCACTGTGAGATAGGACCCTTCCCATACTGAGACATCTTCAGACTGTACTAATGCTGCCTGCCACATCCACTGGGTTTTGAAAAGAAATCTCAGTGAGGAGGGTTATCATGGAGCTCTTTAACCAATCCCCTCTTACATCCGTCACATCACAGAAACCAATTAAGCTGTGCTGCCTGCTTGCCTAAACCTCACTTAGAAGAGAAAGCAGCTGGCAGGATTAGGGATGCACTGGGAGAGAGGGAAATGGCTGTGTTTCAGAATCCCTGCCTAGAAGTCACTGGTACCCTTTTTAGTTCTGGTTGTGGGGTTGTTTTTTTCAGTGACAGTAACATTAGTGTAAAGGAACAGGACTTAACACTTGTGCTGCCTTAAGCGTACAGTTTGAATGACTCATCTAATGCGTTCAGTCTCTTCCTACTCCAAAGCTTATTTGCTGATTACTAAATCACTGACATTGAATTTTCCAAATAGTACTGTGTGCTTCTTAGTTTTCTGTGATAAATTTATTTAAAGAAGCACACTGTACTGCCCCAGAGGAGGAAGTAGAGTTTATGTTTGTTCAGAGGAGAGAGAGACAGTTTCTTCAAGCATACAGCAAGATGTCTGCCTGCAAAATGTTTAGCCAGAAGGACAGTGAGGCACAGAGAGACAATCAGATTTTGGAAGTAATACTCTATTTTATTAAAATTTTTCACTTAGCATTGTCTGGAAGTTGACTCTGGGGTTTCTTACTTCTGTGACACGACAAGTACAAGTGTAACACTGACCTTTCTAGAGTTTTAGAGTAGCAGAGTTTAGCTCTGCTCTAAAAAGTGATCACAGTCAACTTTTCATTAACAGAGAGTACTGGGATGCCCCAGATAATGGGGAAAATGGAAAACACGTGTCTGAAAACTGTCTTTGAAGATGTTACCTTCTTGTTAGCAGTTATGTAGAGTTAACCTTACTGACTCTGAAATCAAAAAGAAGCATTTGTGATCTTTTACTTTGTAGTTCGATTGAGGCAGCAGGGCCGTAGGGAAGGATGCAGGACTCTGTTCTTCCTTTACCAGCTGAATGGGTCCAACCTATGACTTCCCTGAAGACATGTGGAGGGAGGCAGGGGAGCAGTTGCATTGTGCCTGTAGCATTAGTCAGAGTGAGACAGTATTTAAGCAGTAGAGTATTTCTTACTGACAAGGCACAAGGAATCAGAGTACAGCATGGTTTTGTGGGACCTGGGTGAGTTTACTCATGACAAGTAATGATAGCCTTACAAAAACAAGCACATTATGTTTGGAGTCATTAGGCTTCAAGTACTCACACCTTCCCCTATGGTTTTAGCCACCATTCCATTTACGGATGTACAGGCAAGACAAATAGGTCTGTGTTTACATTGCAGTATGCACATATATACATGCACTGATGGACAAATGTTTTCAAGAGAAACCATTCATGTGGTCCATCAGAGCCCAGCTACAGTGACCTTAGGGGTTCTACAGGGCTCATCTATTTCCTCTACAGGAAAAGCCTCCGAGGTTTATGGCAATAGGCGTTCCACTTCTGATTTGGAAAGATTTTGAGCCTCTGTATCTTCCAGGGAAGCAGCTGGTGTTTCCAGTGTTTCAGTACTATTCTGAACTGGAGCCTAGCTAGATTTTGGAGTAGCCTGGTTCTTTTTATTTATGTGCTTCTTAATGAGGATGTTCTGGGTGGGGTTTTTTCATTCCTTTTTATAGACGTGCCTGGATGTTTATAATAAGGCACGTCTTATAAATTAACAGATAAATCTTTATTGCAGTCACTTCAAATACTCCCTCTGATTCACACTACAAAAATGTGATGCTTTGGTTTACCAACAGTCTGCCTAATTCAGCTTGCTTTCTGGAGTCTCTCCTGCTGTGTTAGGGCATTTCTCAGACCACCTACCAAGCTGCATTTTTATTGTTATTAAATGCCTTCATCCCTAAATGCTAGAAATCTATCTTCTTTAACTCCAGGCACTAATATCTCTGGAGAAATGCTTTTTTATGTTAGTTCAAAACAAGAAGAGGCTGGATAAAAAAAATGGAGGAGTACAAAGAGTCTGGTTATGCTGCTGAGACCCCCCAAAACTGCAAGAAAATACAAGATTGTAGTAAAGAGACCACTGCACATCACCATTTCTCCCCCCCCCCAGCAAGGGGACAGAATTACCTACCTTTGCACCATAAAGTGTATACCATTAGCAGGCAATAGGTATTTTTCTCTAGCTTGTACAGTAGTTTTGTACTCTTAAAGGAAGAAGACCTGCATAAGAGCAAAATAGAAGATGGGATAAAAAGCAATGAGATATCTGGCTTTGATAAGATAACTGGCTAGAGCTTGTTTATCACGAGTTCAGAAAATCATTAGATAAGGTGCTGCATGGTGATTAGGGGTGGAATCATAAGGGTGACTGAAGGGGAGGACAGCAACAGGTAGCACTGAAAGTCGAAACATTATGCTTAAAGGAGGCTTTTCTCAGGACTGATCTTGTCTTGACCATTAATGGCCTTGGCCAAATGATCAGCATGGTGCTAATGAAAGGTCCAAAGCTAGGAGGCATTTTTCAGCATAGAGATGCTTCCAGTAGAGAAATGGAACTATTGTGCAATTGTCCAAGAGCCTGTTATGACCACTCCTGAAAAAGCACATACAATTCCAGTCACCAATATCCCAGAGGGATGGGTATGAAGTGGAACAGAGCACAGAAAGATACGGGTGACCAGTGATATGGGGAGTCTGTTTTACAGGATATTAGGAGCTTTGCTAGTTCAGTCAGGCAAAATGAGGAAAGAGGGGATGTGATTTCTGTCTATAAATACATCAAACCACAAAACCCTCAAGAGAGAGAACAGCTATTTAAGCTTAAGGACAATGTTGGCACAAGAACAAATGGGTATAAACTGGCTGAGAATAAATTAGTCTGGAAATTAAATGAAGGTTTCTAACCATCAGAAAGAGAAGTGAGATTCTGTAACGTCCTTCCAAGGGAAAAGAAACACAATGAATTGTAAGATGGAGCCTGATCTTTTATGAAAAGGCTTCTGTGATGTTGCTGGTAGCAGGAAGAGAGTGGACTACATGACCAAGGAGTCTCTTCCAGGCAGTGCTCCCACCCCACTCCCCTTCCCTCAACCTTTACCATGCCTGTAGGGAATCCCATTCGGAAGATCTCGCGTTGTACGGTGAGCTTAGGCACACCCCTATGACCTGCACAGAGCCCCACAGTGGCCACACCCCATAAAGGGAGTATATAAACCTGTGACGCAGTTTAATAAACGCCATTTTGCTCATCCAACATATTGATGTCGTGATCACTTGGCCCCGAGGTGAGAGTCCTGAGGGGTGAGGTGTTTGTCCTCGGACTCCAGGACCACTAGTTGAAGTCCCCCGCTGCAGCTCCAAGAACACGGAAAGCAACACATGCCCCTTCGCTTTTTTGGTACTCTGAGCTCCACCTGCTCCCACTCTGAAGGCACCATGGACCCCTTATCAGAATTCTGCATTGCAATAGGTTGTTTTTAATCCTCCCCATATCTCCCTTATTTTTTTCCTTGCCGAGCTTGCTGGGCTGTAATGTTTCCCTTCGTGTAATCCATCACAGACACAATGTCGGTTGTGCAAATTAAAATGCACCTCGGAATAATAAAAAAGGGGATTTTTTTTTCTTCCTTCCCAGCAGCAGTTCCTCAACATAAACCATTTGTCTCTGGGAAGAAATTCAAGAATGTTAACCCTGTGTGTGCTCCTGTGGGGTACACAGCACCTCCTGTGGGAACAACACTTAATGGAGACCTGTTCAGTGGAGCAAGCTGCCTTGCATTGCAGACCTTGCAGATAGCTGGAACTGTAACCCACTTCTTTCCTCATGAACACATGGGTCCAGTGCAACAAATTAAAGGTCCTCCATGTCTGGACAAAGAGGTACAACCCAGGAAAACTACATAGCAGACCATGTTGTGCTCCACAGAACTCAAAAGGTCTGAGACAAGCATTGTACCTTGGGACTTTTAGAAAGAATCACTGGAAACTATTTGACTGACAAAAGAGACACCAGGCTATCCCATACAGGATCAAGCACTAGTCACTTGTGATTAGAAATAAAGCTACAATGAACCATTGCTGAATGAATTCCTTGCTTGCTGAGACAGTGCATGTAAAAGGCGAAGTCAAGGACAGGATTTTATTTCTTCCTTCTCTCATTTGGGAAGAAGGTGTGAATTTCTCCTCAGTGGCATATAAATTCTATGAAGTTAAATATGCGCTTTTAAAAATCCATTTTATGTGACAAGAAAGGTCCAGAATTGGACTGAGAGGTAGGTAGGTGCTAGAGGATCTGAGTGCTTGGCTATAGAGAGGATGCGGCATTGCCCAGCCATCTAGGCTTGAATGACATGGGAATAGCAGTGGGGACAGTGGACCAAGACTGACTACATTCCCTGTGGAGGAGCACTGGTGCTTGGATAGAAGATGCTTCCGTAAGGTCATTATTGAGAGATAAGACATCTTCATGGTTTACAGCATAGGCTTTGACTTACAGTTTAAGCTTTTATACGTCCTAAATTTTGCTCAGACAGAGCTGGATGATTTTTCTAACTTCCCCAAACAACTGTTTCACCCCAGACTTGGACTCCCATCACAGATATTGTTTTACAATCACAGTAAAGGTCTCAGTGGGTCACCTCATACTCCAACAGGACCAGTATTCCTTACTTCCCAACTCCTCTCTTTCTCCACCTTTCCCAGTTCAGGATCTTGCTAGGCTCTTCAGTGCGTGAACTTATTGGAACTAACGTTAGCAGCAGTAGCACTTACAGGGCTTTCCATGTCAGGCACAGGACTTCAGTCATCCACTTTGACTTGGGGAAAGAGCATGTCCTCAGAACAGGAGCTAGACTAAGCCATGCAGGATGCAGAAAAGACAGCTGGTGTGTGAGGGGAAAAAAAAAAAGGGCCAAGCCCAGCACAAAAAAAGCAGTTCAAAGATTCAGGTCTCTGGCAGAGGAGAAATCTTCATTATTTTTCATCCTTATCTGGAATAACAAGGCCAGGAATGGTTATAGAAATGGGCGTGTATCCAACAGTGGGGGAATGCACAGGCACACTGAACATCACCAGCTAGGTTGGCAGAGGAAGCTCTTCTCTATTTGGGTGGGCCTGATTTTGCCCTCACTAATTCCAGTGACCTCAGACATTTTACCCAGCTGTAGAGGTTGGGTAGGTGCTAGAATTCACTCTGTAGAGCAGCAAATTCTATTTCTATAATGTGTTTTGTCTCAGCAGCAAGGCTGTTCTATTTTTCATTTTCTTCAGGGGTCCCAAACAAATAATGTAAAATCCTGGGAGATTGTTCCTTTTCAATTTATTATTTTTTCCAGTTCTTCCTACTGTGAGTCTTGCTGTTTCCAACTTTCTCCTTATCATCTGAAAAGAGTAATTCCAAGTCTCTGCTCAGAATTTTTGGTGCCAAAGAAATAGCTCTGTTTTCTTACAGTGACATTGTCTTCCTTAATCTCCCTCTTACAATGCAAATCTTCTCATAATTTAAAGACCCACCAATTTCCTGGTCAACTTTCTATTCCCAGTGGCTATAGAGAAGATTTTAATTCCTTCAAGCCTCATTTCCAAATGAAACAAGGTTTAAGTGATCACACTGTCTGCCTGTGGCTGTCTTTGTATATATTTTTTCACTAATTTCTCACAATAACTTTTGAAGCAATCCTCTCACCCCCAAATTAATTTACCTGAAAGAGATGCAGAGATTTTAAACATGCCAGATCCCAACGATTTCCCTGCTCAGAGAAGACAATTTTTCAGTGTCTGCACTGAGTGGGAGTTTCTTAACCTCACCCCTTGTTAGATGGACAAGACAGTCCCGCCAAAGGGATGCATGAATGTCTTGGCTGTGGGAAAAACTCTGACTGGAGTTCACCTGTTCTTGTATGCAGCATAGTCAATTCAGCACAAGACACAAATCCACAGGGAGCTGGGATTCATCCATCCCGCTGCTCATAAAGCTACTTTTAATGGGTTCAGTAGACAGTTTCAGGATTCCCCAGACATGCTCAGTTCTACCTGGTGTGTGAATTTGTATGTTCCGTTCTATTGCCCTCTTTCAGGCTGGATTTGCACTTTCTGTTACATGGTGGCACATGACATCATGCCTGACTCCAAACACCTTTCTGTCCCGGCCCTGGCCAGGCCGGGGTTAATGCTCAGGCCCGGGCCAGGTGAGCCGGGCCGGGCCGGCCGCTATTCCACACCACGTGACGTCACGCCCCTATAAAGGGACTGGCCGGGAGGGGCCCGGGGCTGCTCCGGGCTGCGCGTCTGGGCCGTCGGGTCGGTCGTAAAGTACTGCGTTTGTTACCGCGACTGTTTACATTCCGGTGTAACTACTGCGGCCCTATTGTTGTTCCCCTCTCCCTTTGTTGGCCCATTAAAGGTCGTTATCTCGAGGCCGTTTCCCCTTTGTTGCCCTCGTTTGGCGGGGGGCTCAGCTGCCGGCGGGGGCTGAACCGCGACCCTGTCCCACTGAATACTCACACTTCCCATTTTGCTCGTGTTCGTGAGCATAGAGTGCCTTTAGCAAAGCAGTTCCTCCTGTTCCTGTGTCGTGGCCACCCCTCGCAGCAGGCAGGAGCACAGCCAGCACTCCTCAGGGCCAAAGGGAGGGAAGCCCAGCCTGGAACTGCAGAGCCTTCCTGCCCGATGTGGCCTTACAGAGCTGTCTGCAGTGAGAGGAGGAGGATGCCTGCCTAGTTCGTGGACAGTTGAGTAGTTAAGTATGTGGGTTGCAAGAGGGTTTAGATGATCTCGAGAGAGATCATTTGCAAAACAAAGAGATTGTAAACAACGTGGAGAGTAGGGAGTTGTAAGCCTGTTTGAATCCTCACTGTGCTGGACATTGGAAGCTCACTTCCCTCTCAGTTTCCCCAGATGCAATTTAAGAACAGTAACAACTATCTGCGTCTCTTGCCATTAATGGAGGAAGACGAGATGCATTTGTCAGGGGAAGAATCACCAAGTACTGTTACTGTTCTGTTAAAGAGAGCTGGAGTTCTGCAGGAATGACTTTCACTGGAGTTTAACAGGAATGACTTTCCAGCACCACCTAATATTGAGAGGAGTGGTCTGTCAGGCCAGTACTGCTTGAAGGTCCTACATGCAAATACATTCACCGAGTGTCATGTTTTCTGTTTGATTCAGTGTGAGAACAGGGCCAACTTTGGGCATAGAAGGAGACAATAGGGAGCTGGCAAAAGCAAAACTGGGCATAACACCCCATCCCATTCTTAATTCTATGCTGGCCATTAATCTGTTCCTCACTGCCAAGTCTTGGACTACAACAAAGGCAAGAGGACAGCTGCACTGAACAGAACACTAATTTTTGAACTTGCTCCTCACAAAGCCTGAGAGAGGTCACTGCTTGTGCAGCCCTGCCTTCACCAGTTACAGCCATTGCTCTGGTGACCTCTCCTGTGAAGATGAGGTAAGCCCCAGGAAGGGATTTTTATTCTCATCTGCAAGACGGAAAAGCTTTCTGTGCAGTCTGAATCTGGGGGAACACTATGAAGGGTATTGGATGCTGTGGTCCTCATATCCTGGACTGCTCTTTCCTTTCTGTATTAAGGCCTCAATGCTATCATCTTCCTCTGCAGTGTCCCACAGTAACCTTTGGTAACTACTAGGACAGTGTGGAAAGTCCATGATCATCTTGACCTCTCCAATCCACATCCTCTTACAGCTTTTCCACACTGGCATCCAGCACTGACCTGGCCCTGTCTATTGAATTCAGTGCACTGTGGAGCAGCTGAAGCTCTTAGCTAACTGAAGAGAAATGGCTACGCCTGTGTCCCCTGGCCTCTTCTGCAGGAACCCAGGGAAGATGAATTGGTCTGTTGACTCAGAGCAGAAGTAACTTGATAGTTGTGTGCCTTTCTGGAAAGCAACCACACTGCCCTGTGCCCACATCTTGTTATGTGCTGGCTTCGTTGCTCTGACAGCATGAAAGATGTTTGGTTTTGCTCCTAATGCTGTTATCATTTATCATCCTCTTGTAAAGCCAGAACCTACTGCTCACCCGCCCTCCCTCTATGCCAGGTTTTGTGCTCCCCCTCCACTCCTGCCCTGGTAGGGAAACAGCTCGTATGCCAGAAACAAACTGTCTTTCCACTGGGTACTAGAAAAGGCACAGCATCCTTTCTGATCCCTGAAGCGGCTGCTGTGACCACTGCTGATGGTTTGACTGCATTTCAAGCTCTTGGACTTTGGAGGAGCAAGGCCAATCATGGAGTGAAGAACTGATAGTAAGCCTATTTGATAGCTGATCTTCATGCAATAGAGATTGTAGCTGGTCCTGAATATAGGGAACTCTTATACAGCTGGTGCAAGTGGAAGGGCATAAGCGTTCACCTTGGAGAGCTGAGCTGTAATGGCAAGACTGCTTGCAGAAGAACCAGCTTTGCTGGCTTTTAATGACGTGAGCTCCTTTTCTGGGAGGATTTGGTCCAGTGTCCTCTTAGTGTTGTAGAGGTGCACGCATTATAGATCTGCAGCTAGGCTGGTGGCAGCATTTCTGATTTCAAGCTAATATGGACCAGGTTGGCCCTACATTATTAGGTGTTTTTTAGGATAGCAAAGGTTACACTTCACTGACTGGTGTATCTGGACAGTAATTCTCATAAAAACTCTTTGTAAATCTGTTGCTTGCCAGTTGGAAGCGCAGTGATGAGAACTGTTGCATTAAATCACCTCCCCAACACATCACTAGCTTTACTTTTGTTAGGCTCAGAAGGATTTTGACAGGTATTGGACTTCAGGCAGAAGCTTGTTTTGGTATGAAATCTTCCAGTAAGCAGAATGATCTCACTCCTCGGGCAGGCCATCATACTTTTCCTATGCATCTGCTGGAGCTGCCAGCATTAGACTCTTACTATCCTTATTTATAGAGCAATATAAATGTTCTGAGCACTTTATAGATACATAAAAGAGAAGATTCCCACTCTGCAAGGAGCTGACAGTAACTCAGATGTACAGGAGTCATGGGACAATAACTCACATTCTGAAGAGGGCAGACATGGTGGAAGAGAAGCTCAGGGCAGAAGTCTTTGCAACAGAAGGATGTGAGAAGAAGGAAACTACTGGCGACAATTTGGTGCAGGAAGCAGGTGTGGGTGATGTGGCCGAGGTGACGATGGGAGAAGCTAAGAGAAGGTGGCAAGGCAGAAGACTTAGGAGTTGACTAGGAAGAAAAGGAGGAAGTGCAGGCAGTAAAACTGCTATCTATGGGTGGATGAAAAGCAACCTAACCAGCAGTGCTCCATTCCTTTTCTGCTCCCAGCACTGAGAAATTGAGAACATCTGCACCCTCCCTACTCACCTTCTCCTATTGCTCTTGCTGCTGAGAAAGAGAGGGAATGATATTAATGACTGGGAATGATGTTAATGACTATCATTAGCAGTACTCACAGTTCATCTGCAGGGAAAGGACAAAGGCGTCAATTGCCAGAGAAGTTCACTTATAGGTGGTACCACTCACTCCAGCCAGGGCCTTGCCTTCATGGCTTAGGTAGAGATCACCTGCACCTGAAAACCATTCCTGTGCAGTCACAGGTAGCCTAGTGCTGGGATTCGTGCTGCCACCTCGCCAGGCACTGGCTATGGGCCTTGCAGGGCTGCCACCTTCAGCCTCGCAGAGCTGGCACAAGAATCGTGGTGTTTTTTCCTTGGTGACTGTCAGGGCCTGTGTGTAACGTATCTCTCTCCTCCATGACCTGCTAAGCACATTCTTGCACTGTTTCTCTCTGCAACTCTAGTTCCCAGTGCCAGCTAGGCTGAAGGCAGACCCCTGGTTTCGGTACAGCTAAGCTTAACAGCAATGGAGTTGCTTTTTTTTTGTTGTTTTTCTCTCTTCCCTCTCTTTTATGGATCCACGTTCCCCTGTGAAGCGAGTTACAGACTGCAAGTCAGCAGTATCTCCTGTCCAAGTCATCTGTGCTGACCTTCCTCCACAAGCATGCTGGCGGTTGTGGAAGAGGACTGCAAGGTTTTGCTTTATTTTTTTTGTGTCTGTGGTAATGGGCAATGACTGCTAGACAGAAAGACATTCCCTTGCCTCTCCCTCTGACTTTGTGCTCTGCTTGGGGCTAAGCACTTCTGCTGCCTTTTATTAATCTTCTCCTGGGACAGCACTATCAGCGGCCCATCAGCGTTCAACATGCCCTCAGTCACTAGCATTAACTCGATTAGGGCAGTGAGGAGTGACTTACAGGGGAAGCTCTTCTCCACAGGCAGTATTTGCATACAGTGATTGATGCTGATATGTCCTCTAAACACATCCACATTTTGCATTTTAAACAAAGCAATTGCTGTGGAACCGCTCCCTGTCACTCAGTGGGATTCCCAGTGCCAGTATAGGACGTACCTTCCCTTTCTTAAAATGGCCTCTCTTTCCCAAAGAGGACTCTCAAGTGGAATGAAGAGAAGGTCACTGACTCCACCTTATGTTTGGAGGGGAAGAGACGAAAGCCTGCTGTGTGTCTTGGCTGGTGAAGTTGCTTGTGGACAGTTCTGGGCTATGTGGACAGTGTCACACAGTCAGTGGGCTTTCCACCAAGAAGGTCAAGCTTGAATGGGACACATAGTGTGAAGTCTCATGTGTTTCCTTCAAACAGTCTTTCCTGGTCAGGTTTCAGCTCAGGGCAGGTTCCCCCATATTCACCAGTGTTTGTCTGTCTTGGGAATACATGAGCTGGCAGCACCCATGCAGCACTGAATATATGTGTATATTGTGCACATGGATTGTGCATGTGTACAGTATATATTATATGTATGCATTGTACGTATATATTATGTGTGCATACACACACACACACATATTTATATATTAAAAAATCCACCTTACAAGTTGTCCAAAGAAGCAAAAGATGCCACGCTTTCTTCTAGTTTCTACTGTGGGTTTTATTGGCAGGACATGCTCTGATTTGGAGGTGGTGTCCTGGGCCATGGCTTTCGCTGAAGAGGAGAGCGTACAAAGGAGGAAGTGGGTGAGTTTAACTTCTGTTCAAAGAAAGAACAAAAGGAACAAAATTAAATCTGTGGTGACACTGCTGGTATTTACCAAGGGAATGCAGCTTGCTTTGCAAAGGTGTCAGTTGTTTTATATTCTTTATTATATCCTGTTTCCTTCCTTTTAAAACAAAAGGAAATTTGCCCAGAAAGTATCCCTCTTTGAACAGCAGCAGGAACTTCTCTGTAATTTAGGCTGCAGGGTTCCTTGGAGCAGGCACTCAGTCCGCCCCTTTGTCCATGGAGTTCAGGAGACACTGCAGAGGTTAAATAGATAAAAACCATTTACATAACACTGTCCAGAGGTCCTGGAGGCTGGCAGTGCTTTTTGCCTCCCAGGTGCTCATGGCTTGCTGCACTGTGAGGGCTTAACACTTCCAACAAAATTCAGAGGTCTGCTGGCACAGTGCTCCAGTGAGACCCCCCTAAGGGTTAGTAGGAAATACTTGTTTCCACCAATTCATGTCATTACTTTCTCATCTTTGTGCTTACCTCAAAGGACTTGCAATGTACTGCTGGTTGCCCATTTCGTGTCTGAAAACTTCATGGTTTTGCAAAGCTAGGTACTTCATTATGGGGCTCACGCTGCCTGGCTCCATAGGTGTGGGAGCTCGACGGAGAAGGTGGCCCTTCCATCTCCTGCCACACCATATTAATTTTGCAAATGTGACAAGCTCAGCTTTGCAAAAATAACATATTGCCTACGTCTTGTTCTATTTAATATTGTATTCAAATGGTCCAAGCGCTCAGTGACGTGGGCTGGGGGAAACAGCTCTGCAAACTTCTTTGTTACTTGGCTGGCAGCTGGCTTCCTGAGGTAATTATAGCTATTCAGCGCCGTGCCACACCAAACCTCTCAGGGACTAGTGAGGCGTCAGGTGTGTGGTAACTCAGAGGCAAGAACAGAGACGCTCCCCTTCCCAGGCCATAAAGGCCATAAGCTTTATAAATCCTAATATCCACTTGGATTTGGGACTAACGTGAAAAGGAATCATTGCAGTGACCTTGGAGAGGGTGTTCTAATTTTCCAGAAATCCAAACATGGAAATTTAGACCTTAGGAGTTTGAAAGTGAATTGCATTGCCATCGTGTGGATGCATGGAAGCTAATGGCTACTCAGAAAAGTTCTGGGACCCTAGTTTCTTAGTTAGGAAGGAAAACAAAGTCATGATAGTTATGAGAGCTGTTAAGTCAGAATGCTTAACAAAATGTGGATTGAAATTATAATAACAATTTAACTATGGTAGTGTTACTCAGTAAACACTGAAGTTAGTTTGATCAAAGTGATATGGGTAATTAGTATGAATTGTAGTCTAATGTGTTCAATAATGTCACTACTTAGTGACACTTGGTGCTTACAGAATTAGGTGTTAGAAACATCAAGTACTTAGAAAGTGAATATGCAAAATAGATAAAGCAGTACAGAATCAGCATGATTCTTCGGTGCTTTCTTCAGGGTGGTGTTCCCAGACATCAGACTGCATGAAGAGGTATTAGGTAAACTCCTATCTGCTCTGCTTGAACAATAAAAACTGTTCAAACTGGTAACTTGTTGAGTTTCTACTTAAGTAAATGTGATTTTCTGTTAATTACAGTACCAGAAGCAAGCCTGCCAAAGTAATGAGTGTTAATTAGGCTCTATGTAATCTTAAACTAATCTAAGTCAATAATTACTAGGCAAGAATGGGTAGGTTTGCAAATACTCATGGCGCAGTGATCTAAACAGAAGAAGTGAAACTGTAATAGTGTCTACCTGCGCGCTTTCAGGGCACGTCAGCTGCAGGCTGGGGACCTCTGCGCCTCCAGCATAGGTGTTTGCAGGACACATACCAGAGCCTCTGGGTTTTCTGATTGGAATCCCTCTGCCTTTAGCCTCTGATGTTTCCCCACAGGTAGGACCCTAGACATACTGCCTGACTGTCCCAGAAGAAAACCATGCTGGTTTCTGTCATCTTCTTCAAGGTTCTCTAGTCCCAGTTCTGTGAGTGGAGCTTACTCTGTATTTATTTCTTGCTCTGCTCCTGGCCCGTCACCTCCTGGCTGTGTCCTCAATAGCCTGGGCATGCCTTGGCCAGCATCTTACATAGGTCGCTGCTTCCTCCCCCCTACTTGTTCAGAAAAAGGAGTTGTGTTGCAATATAAAAAGAAATCCTCCATCAGTTGTGATAAGGGTGGATGGGAATGCTTATTTCCAGGGAAAGTGTTTCCAGGCACAGAACCAAGACACCTGCTGTATCGTTCTTTTCTGTGTATCTTGCCAAGGAAACTGAAGGGATCATCTGGCCCTTCGTTCCATCCTAAGACTCCATCTGGATAAGGCATCATGTAAGGGTTCGTATAGAAAACTCTTTGGTAAAATGTTCCTACAGACTGTTGCATGGTCGTCACATGGTAAAGCACAGTTTGCAGTAGTGGAAGTAATTAGCCTCCTAGAATACATAGTTCTTGTCTGTTAAGATTGGGACAAGTGAGGGACAAATGCTGGATCACTAGGACATCAGGTATGATTTCTGTTATTGCTGCTTTCCTCTGTAGTACCCACGGTGGCAATACAGTTGTTACATGAATAAATAAAAATATTTTTCTCACGCAGTTTTTCCCAGGACAGAATTAAGTGGAATGGGGGAGGAGGAAAAGTGATTTTTCTGTAGGACAGAGCCCAATGTGCGAAAAGTAATGAGGAATGATCTAAGCAGGAGACTTCAGACGAATCAACAGGACTTGTAAGGTACTGAGGAGCAGTGGAAAGAGGGCAAGAACACTGGAGCAAAACTAAATGAGTGCCAGTCCTTTCCTGTAATTCTAATTCTACTTGATAATTCAACCAATTTACCTGATTCGAAGTAAAGCTCAGTGGTCTGTGACTTCCCAGATCACCCCATATGCCTTTTTTAGAACAACTTACAGCATTTGCCACCCTTCATTACTCCAGTAGAACAGCTGATTTTAATGAGAGAATTCATGTTTTTAGCAGCTCAATTGCGTCCATCCCAAAGCCCTACAGATCTCTTAGAGGTACATGGTACACTGTGCTGGTGATTTGTTATTCTTTAGCAGTTTGTTCCGGCGTCTGCTCTCCTGACACTGCAGTCTCAGGTATCTCATCTTCATTACTTGGAAAGGGTAATTCTAGGAGAGAGGTCTCTTTGGCAGGTCTCTCCCTGGTGCAGTCTGGCACAGAGAAGCACTATCTTTTCATGTCTGGATAAGTACTTGTCATTAAGGCCTGCTTCTCCAAGAGATACTTTCCTGTGTGATGCAGTGACACTTACAGCCATCCCTTCTCCATAAAGAAGAGTACTAGGAACGTGGGATCAGGAGGGACCCTGTGGCTCATGCAAGTGTATACAGGTTGAACTGCATTTCAAAGGTAACCATAATTTTTTCTGCTCTACCTCTTGCTGGGGAGCAGTCTTGGAACTTCCTTACTCTGCATCTAATGCCCCTCATTCCCTCTGCTTTGGATTCTTTGCTCCTGGCTATCAAACTCCAGATTTGGGGCAATAGATTGAATTCTGCTTCTCAACCAGAGATGATGATTCCTAGAGAACAGAGCATGCAGTGCAGGTATGGGGAAATCTCTTGCTGATGGGAAAAATATCTTCCAGCTAGTCTGTTGGCTTTGAAGAGTGCTGGGCTCTGTGTGCCTTATTCAGATGGACTTTTTTCATCCTGCCCAATATTACTGTCCCGTCTGGGAACACGGAATATGCAATAAAAATGCATAAGAGCTGCCTGCCACCCCTCCTGTATGTGGGTGTCTGATTAAGCTTCATTGATGTCTTCAGGAAGACTTCAGCCTCATTGATGCTGAAGCCCTGAATTGACACATTCTCCCTTTCACCGTGGTATTTTTCTTTCCTTTCCTGCATCTAGTTGCAAACCAGGAGAAATTATCCAAGATTCACTCTAGGAAGAGAAGGAACAGAGCAGTCATGTTGAGGGCTAGGGTGAGGAACAAGGTGACATTCTTTTTTTCTTTGTTACTTGTTGCTTCTCTCCTTCTTTGCCAGGAGCATATTGGCCTCCCATTTGTGTACTGCACCCCACTGATGCAAGGGCTGATGATGAAGGTAGGGAAAAAAAACCTTCATGTCTATGTCATGGTTTCCTGCCAGGCTGATGAATGGAAACAGGCAGTAAAGTTAGTTATGCTGATTAATTAAGGGACAAACTGCATCTTGTTTTCGTACCTTTGTCCTGCTTCTCTCACTCTATTTTCCTTGAAAGCTCAAAATACATCTAGGCACAAATGCAGGAGCTTTCCTAAGTCACGGGAAACAATCCAGTAGAAATAAGTGGTACTTCTAGTGTGGACTGACATGTCGCCCATGTCTCCACTCTTCTTGTGGAGAAGTGGAGGTTAGGGCTGTGAAGGGAGAGAAGTAACAGAAGCGAGATTACTTTTTAAACCTGCTTAGCAGCAGTAACTGTGAAGCATAAAGGTAACTGCAAAGGGTGTTTGACAGCTCAGCCAAGTCTGAAGCACAGAGATGCTTCTTAATGTTCTTTTTGCGGTACCATATCACATTTTTTCTCTCCTTTTTGTTTTGGAGGTACTGTGTGTTCCTGACTTGCTGGGTAGCTCGTTACCTGATGAGTGCTCATGGAAGAGATGATTATCTCATTTCTCAGCAATGGCTGGAAAGTCACCACGACACTTCTGTGAAGGACATCTAGTCAGCTCTGCTCACCTTGTCCCAGCACTGTCCCAGCACAGGTTAGCTCCTCTCCCTTGACATATCACAGTTGAATTGCAACTACTCATAGACAGACAAGACAGTTCC
Organism: Psophia crepitans; assembly: GCA_013399095.1. Lineage (NCBI taxonomy): Eukaryota > Metazoa > Chordata > Aves > Gruiformes > Psophiidae > Psophia > Psophia crepitans. The sequence goes on from VWZZ01000462.1 coordinate 54,967, forward strand.
TGTTGCAGTTTCTGTTCTTTGACTCTCTTGATCTTTGAAGAGAGTAACGCTTATCTGCCAGGTGAACAATGCGTGCTGTGGAGGCTGCAGGGCCACACTCAGTGAAAAGGGCATTTGCCGTGATGACCTGTGCAAGAATAAACGTAACCAGCAGAGTGTGGAACCTGGTGCCAAGGAGATGACAGCATTTGTACTTAGCATGGTATCTCACTAACGGCTTGGGGGGTAATTTATTTATTCCTTGTAAGGGAATAAATAACACACACAGCAGTCAGGCAGCTATAGGTAGCCTAGTGCTATCTTTTGTTTCTGAGAACGTCCAGAGAATTGACAGGAGCAACTTAGCAACATGCTCTGGGAAACACAGCAGTCACAAAATCTGAAATGAGTCACTGATGCCTCTTTTTGTGGGCATGTTCCATGTAAAAAGCAAAAACCAAAGATGGATCTTGAGTCCTGGTGCAAGCTGACTCAACCAATGCAGTGATTAAGTCTCCCAGAGTTCGAGAGGTCCCAGGCATCAATTATCTGAGGTTTCAGCCACTTTTTAGGAAAGAAACGTGCCCTGGGGAAGAAGAGGTGAGTGAGGGGCCTGAACTGAGCGGCCAGGGAACAAAAAGGAGAGTCCTGCCTGAAATACTTGCAGTAGGCAATGGGTGGCAGGAGGAAGTGCTGAGCTCGGACGGCTCAGCCTGCGGGGCAGCAGGGTTGTCCAGCTGCAGTCTCTTACAGAGTTCGGAATACACCCAGGGAATGAAGCTTCGCCTCTCACGCAGTTTTACTCTGCCTGCAACATGGGCTGGCAGTATCAGGGGAGATCTGCAAAATGGGATCGCATTTTCTTTTCTATCAATTAATTGTACATGGGTTTTTTTCATCGCTATGGTAATAACTTTATCATTTTTGTAACCCCAAAACATTTTATTTGCCTGTCTACTGAGGTTTTTTCCATCCCTTACTCATTTACAGCTGACAGAGTACACTGGTCCTAAGGTAGTCCAGGCATTTTCTTTTTCTTTTGGAAAGGCAAGGTGGCCTCTTGAGTCAAGAAAGTTGACAAGCAGAGCTCAATGTATGTCCAGGCTTTGTTCTTTCTTTTTGACTGCTTGTTTCTCTCACAATCCTAGGCACATTTAGAAGATATTTATGATTTATTTGTAAAATGTTTTTATTTTCTCTGATCACTGAGTGTGAATGTGATGGTGTTTCTTTAATTGCGGTGACTCACTTTGGGTTAATCATCATTTTGCCAAGCGAGCGCAGCATCACAGGAACGCAGCTTTTCTAGCTCGGCACTGGCAACGCCGCGCGTTGCTGCGTGCTACCCTGCTGCACGGCCTTGCTGGCTTATGCAGGCAGGGTTCTGAGTCTTGAGTTGTGCGGCGGAGCCTGAGGTGGGCATGGTACTTCACTGGCTTGCCGCAGTTTAATTAACTGGAGCTGCCACAGATGCTGCCATGACCTAGTCTGACTGGGGACCATGTCTCAGGCCTGTACTTCATTCCTGTCTGCAAATACAAGCTGGAGACTGAAGGGGAAGGACAACCTGGCCCACATGGCAGTACCAGTGTTGTTTTGCCTTGGTGCAGCCTCCCCTCGGTTTGGTGAGTGTCGCTTGTGTGGCACTGTATTCCCTGCAGAGCTGGAAAGCCAGAGCATCTTAGCAGGGCCTCAGCAGTGGGAAATGATAAACACTATTAACTGGGGGGGGGCGATCCTCCTTCCAAGTGGAAGGTACCAGTGAGCTGGCTGCCACCCCTGGGGGCCTTGTCTTTAAGGAAGCTGGAACAAGGGGTTTGGAACAGCTCAGTGCGGTGGGCTATCAGAGGAGACAGAATATTCCCTGGTGACCTGCCCACCCACATGGGCCGTGTGCCAGAAGCAGGACAGGAGGAGGGAGGCCGGCAGAAGAGACTATTACAGCAGTGAAGAAACAAAACTGTATCAAGGATTAGCGAGGGAGACAGGCTGGGTCACATAGCAGGCGCCTCATCATGAGAAATCATAGAATTGCTGTGGAAAGAAGAAATACACAGAAGCAGCAGGAGTGATTTAGGATTTTCTGTAGCTAGACAAAGTGAGTGTGAGTGAGAAGTGCTCAAGGCAGTGGCAGACCTGGGGACAGCACCCCAAAAAGCTGAAGCCTATGCTAACACTGTTCCCATAAGCATCACTCCCTTAGGACACTGCTGAACTTTTATGATGCGATGACAAAAACAATAGGGGAAATGACAAAACCAGTGGGAAAATAGGTCATTCCCCCAGGTTTGGCTACAAGTGTTCATTAGATTGAAAAATACCTGATGAGATTGTACTTCCTAAGACTGACCCAAAAGGTCATTGATTTGTAGTAGCATTAACCACTGAAAAAAAATGTAAACAAGAGTTTGGATAATGTGTTTCAGTTTAATAATGTAAATGGTAATAGAAAATTACTTGCAGCATTTACTGCTTTCAGTGTTGCAATGGAAAAGAATTTACAATGCTGGAAATGTAATTATTGAAGGTGATTATAATTTTGGCTTCAGCTAAATCATTTTCCTTCCAAATATAACACTCTTCACTCCAATGAGATTATTCATAACTTATGTATTGCACTTGACTTAATTGGCATATGGTGTAAATTAACCCCTCTCAAAAACATGATTTATGTGCTTTGTTCTAACCGATCTATTAAATGCAGCCTTGTTTTGTGTTGATTCTTGCCAATTTAGGCAAAGTGATTTCAGTTTGCTCTGTCCTGGTTTCGCCTTATCTGATCACTGCCCTGCCTTTTATTATTCAAGAATTGCAGTTACGTTGGGGATGTGTGATAAAGCTTACTGAAAATGTAATGCCAGTTTCTTGAAATCAGAGAACAAAATGTGTAATAATTTCATTCATCAAAATAATGCACTTGATTTTGAGACCTTTTTATAGAATGCTCAATGTGCTGATTTTTAAGCATTTAGAAAAGCAAGAGTTTGGTATTTCTGGATTAAGCAAGCAGGGATTTATGAACAGAAATCAGCTTCTTACTGTGTAATAGGAAGATTAAAAAGAGGGAAAAAAGCTCTATTGGAGAAACAGCCTCATCCATGTGTAGGAGAAAGGATTCCAATCTGTTATTGTTATTATTGTTAGGAAAATATGGTTTAAGTAGGCTAATCTTGTTTCTAAGCTATTTTGCAGGTAAATGTGGACTCCAGTAGTGCTGTGAATGAAAGCGTAACTAAGAGCTGTAATGACCGTGTATGTTTGTGTCTGGATAGCTACAGAAAGAGAGGTCTGTATCTGTCTTCGTATCTCAGATAGGGACTAGGTTTTTGTACTTGTCTTTAAAACATCAAGCGATGGACGGCAGCCATTTGCCTTTCTCATTATCACATTTTCCTGACTTCAGTGATGCAGTGTGCACCCAGTGAAGGGTAAGGCTGGCAGCTCGAGCTCCACCCTGAAAAGAAATGACTGTGGGTGAAATCGAGAGACTTAGAAGATTGTGAATGATAGGGAAAAGTGAGCAGGAGACTGTTTGTTTGGTCCTCTAATACAAGCTGGAGGAGCATGAAATAGGATGAGCTGATGCCATGTTCAGAACAGCCAAAGGAGATAATACTTTGAGCACCCGTCCATGGAACTCATTGCTGCGGGGGCTGAATGCTTGTGGTTGAAAACAGAACTGGAGAAATTAATGTAAGAAAAAGCACTTTAAATGCAAAGACCTCATGTCTAGTTGAGGTAGTCTTTGATCCTTAAATCACTGTGAGAATTATACCTTGGTGCTCTGTTTGTACCTTGTTCCCTGGTCATCTGCTGCTGGCCGCTTCAGTGGAGAGCGGCACTGACCTAAATGGGCCTGTGGTCTGAACTGATACAGCTGTTTCTGCCTGTTGCAGCCAGCATGGGACTGGTTAGATTTATGAAGGGATCGGTGAAGCACCGAAGTCTTTAGCAGAGCTGTGACATGTCAGTGGTAGCTGTTGTCTTCTCAGTTTTTCTCACAAAAGATGCTCTGATCTTCCCTGTGATTTCACTCCTACTCATAATTATTTGTATGCTGCTACTCCCAGAGCTGAAGACTTTTCTAGCCTCACCCAAGCCCTGTGGAAGGAAGCACACCAAGACCAGCTGTGTGATGGACCTCTCAAAGCTGACTAGCACTGCTGTAAAGAGACTCATTGGCCACAGTTCTTTTGGAGCAAGGCTGTTGGTTTTGGCTGGCCGGCAGCAGGGCTGTTGCATTTTGCTGAACCATCCTTGTGCTTTCTAAACCCAACTCTCATCAGTCACTTCTCAGCCTCTGTCTCTTCCAGTCACCCCGGCACACTGCTGGGCTAGTCCTCCTGCTTCCCAGGCATTTGGGTTTTGTCATGGTGTCATTTCAAATTGGTTGTAATGGGTGAGAAGGTCTTTGACAAGAAAGCCAGGCACACAGCACAACCTTTCAAGCTTTCAGTTACTGGAAAGTTGAACACTGACATTTTCTGTACATCATCTAATGTTTGCTTTGATTCCCTGAGTGATACCTTAGCCTGGAAGAGAAACATCTTGTTGGTTTTTATTATATTTTGTGTGCAGGTAGCCATAAGCAACTGCCACAGTAATGTTTTAATGTTTGGAGCTTAAGGACATATGGCAGCAGTTAAACATGCCTTTAACTGTGTGTGTGTGGGGGGGGCAGGGATGGACACGACATGTTTAGCAAACTTAACATTGACTAGTAAAGAAACCTCTTTCCCTCGCCAGCTAATTGAAGAAAATAGAATAGTTTCTAACATTTGCGTGAAGCTCTTCTGTAAGAGGAAATGTCAGGTTGTCCTCAGTTTCTTCCAGTGCTCAGTGTGCTTAATATAAACACAGCGCCATACCCCCCCCCCCTTTTTTTTAATTGCAGTGTGATTGAACAATAATAAGGAAGGAAAGACTAGAAAAAAACACCCAGACAAAGCAGAAGGGTGCCTAGGAAATGTAAGGAAGGCAGATGCCACTTCAGAGGTAAGGACTGAGTAAAGCTCACGTACCTTGAATGGTGTTTGAAGAGACAGAGCAGTGGGGCCGGGGCACTCCATCCTCCTCTGGCTACCCTCAACCATCTCTTGACACCAGCAGCTCCAGGTGCCACATAAACTTTTCAGAATCCCAAAACTAGTGCCCTTTGCAAAGCCACAGATTGACTGTCTCTGTGCTGTACTTTAACCCAAAGTAAAGTCCAGTTTAGAGTCCCACTGCGGTGGCCACATCCAAACCTTCCGTGACTGGACACACCATTCAGAGGGCCTGAGCACTCAATGCAGGTAGGCTGTGAGGTGCCTCGGTGAACTTGGAAAGGGACTGTGCTGCTTCAAGGATTGAGCCTGTCTAGACACATCGTGCCATTGCCTGGAAGAAGGACACAGCAGTGTTGGCTGAGGCGTGTGGAGATGGTGGTGCTTACACAGGGAGTGGTGCTGTCTGCTCAATACAGTCAAGAAGTAGAATAAAAACCTGGGGTCCTTGTTTTTCTGACATCTCTGCCCCAATTACCACAGCACATTTCCTTCTGCTTTCTCAAGGAGACAGGAGTTTGCCCTCCTGCACTGCCTGACCATCAGATCAATGCAAATGCCATGACTTCAGCACTTGCACACACTTTATAAGCACTGGACAGCTGCTGTAATGCTTGCAACAGTCATGATGTCACTGTTGGGTTTAAGCCAGTCATCTATTTTATGATTACAGATTTTGTTTTTCATTGGAACAACTTCAAGGCTTTTTCATCGCTAGCTCATGTTTATTCCTTGCACCAGTGAAGTGTACAATGTGGGGAGAATCGGCGAGTGGAAGAACTAGAGCAGTCCATGGCAGAGACTGACAACAGTGCCTGTCCAACCAGCCCTCAGCAAAGCTAGTCTCACAAAAACTCAAACTTGCTCAGATTTTTATTGTTTTTTCCTGGATATGGGCAAACACCAAATGAGCATTTCTAAGTGCAAGGGCTGGAGCTCTCGTCCCCTACTGCAGCATACCCAAACCATGCCTCCCCCCACCCCAGCCTCTTCGTGGGGTTCTGGGCATCCCCAGGGACAGAACGGAGCACTCCTAAACATAATAAACATCACTCTGTCTGGGTTAGTTTTTACATTTCTGTGTTTTATTTCTTGTTTTGTTTGAAATGACCTGTACCACAAGAATACAATTTATTTAACAGTTCTTTTTTATTATTTTTTATTATTATTTTTTTAAAGGAGCAGATAATAGTTAAGTAGATACTGTTTATTTCACTGACTGTAACTCCCTGCATCGTTCTCACAGCCTCCGTCTCTCTGGCTTCTCCATACAACCCAGCCACAAGAACAACAGTGGCCTTTGGCCACGATTGATTATAGCTTGTGGATACAAAGTGGAAGCTCTTCTGCTCAGCTCGGACTGGTATAAAAGATCAACAAGTTACATTCTAGGGTCTTCCTCAATGACTTTCCCCTCTAATAGCTGCTTACACGTTTCTGGTGCAGCATGTTTTACTTTATATATTTGTAATAGTTAAAAAAAAAGATGACTTAGCTTACAAAGAGAAAAATAATGCCCCCTTAGCATGAGCAATACTGCAAAGTTCTGATTGTTGTGTGGGGTTATAGCTTCACAGTTTTGCTGCGAGGTGTAATGCCCAAGTTTCCCCAGAAACCTAATTCTGTGTGGGGTTTTTACCTTTTCTTTTAATTGATCCCCATGAAATTTGTTTTGCATTACAGACCAGACACCGCTGTTCTCAGAGAGGAATGTGCCCAATACAGAAGTGCTGGTCACTTGGGAAGAATTGCCTGTTGTAGTAGCTGACGGGTACGTGGTTTCTGTTATCCGCACATGCAAATCAGGGGCTGGAGCTGCCTTTACCACAGCTGCTGGATGTGGGCTTCATGCTTATTCGCTGTCACTGAAACACTGACCTCTACAGATTTGCGTTTTTAAGTCATGGAGCCCATTTGTGACCCAGGGCTCAAGCTCCATCATCGCTTGCAGCTGTACGGCGCCGACTCTGTGACTCCTACATTACAAATGAACGGCATGAAGAGCACTGACCCAGAACCCATCTCCTAGTTCATGTCCCAACTTCTGCACCCACAGACCTTTTTGTAAGAGACTGTGAGCACTCAAAGACCTAAGCAGCTGCTGAAGCCCCACTTCCTCCTTCAAAGTGCACTGAGAGGACTACAATAAGATGTTGCCCTTCTCTGCAAGCTGCGTAGCTGGACATGCTCCTCAGATGCAGCAGTGGGACAGGACTAGTGAAGCACAGCAGATGAGAATAACTGGGAAGAGAGGTGTGTGTGATTCTGGCACTAGTCTAAAGGGCCCAAGAGACCTGACCTGGTTCCCAATTTAAGATGGTACAAGCCTTTTCAGGGTTAAATCTAGACAGGTGTTTCTGTCCCAGTTCCTGGGGAAGAATTTGCATTCCTTGCTTAAAAAGATTAATATATGCTGATTACTGTCTGGTTCAGTTCCCATCCTATTTCAGAAACAATGCAAACATTTCCTGGCACATTATCTTCAAGTAACGGGGGATATCCAGACGGGCTCAAAGGTTGAGCAGCTGTAACAGAGAAAGAAGGTCCTGGAAAAAAAAAAATTGGTATCTTTATACTGTTCTGCCAAGGCAGGAGTTGCCTGCATGCCATAGCCCTGCACTAAACAGTGAGCAGTCTCTGTGGGCTAGAAGCTAACTCAGCAGCTCTCCATCATCACGTTTTGTAGATGCCCCCTCCCCCCTTCTGGAAAGCAGGCTGGAAGAGGTTTGGGTTTGGGCTTTTTTTTTGTTGTTGTTGTTTTTTAAGTGATCTTTCCAGCCAGGGCCCAATAGAGTAAGACTTGCTTCTTAGGATCTTTTCAGCGATTTTGGGACCTTTGCACAGCAGGTCGGGACACAATGTGCTATGGCTGAGCTAGGTGGGACCTGGCAGAGAAGCAACAGCAGTCACGTGAGTCAAACATACAGGCCGTAGGGCAACCCAGCATATTTGTGAGTGCATTTATGCGACAGCCGGAAGGAGTTGCCAGGGAACAGTACATGGCAAGCTGGCTCTGTAGTGATGGTGTGCATTTCAGTTTGGTCCCTCTCTATCACAGATGGGTACAGGGATCGTGAGCGCAACCAAAAGCCTCTCGTTTTCTCCCTAGCTGCCTCTTGGAGAGAGCTGGGGAGAGAAGCACAAGAATCTGTTCAAAGCACAAGGCCACTGTGTGATTGCTACTGCTGTGAGCATGGAAGCAGTCCCAGCTCCCACGTGCCTGCTGCCCCTTAGGTCTCTGTTGGTTTACTAAAGTGCCTGAAGCAAGACTAAATTCCTTTTATCAATTGAGTACAAAATGAGAGTAGCCATGACTCTCTAGTGCAGGGAAAACTCCAAGGAGATGGAACTTAACTAACTCCAGTAGCAGGAGCAGGCTGGCAACAAGAGCTGAGAGGTCAGCAGCAGTTAGTGCCCCCAGTCCCTGAGCTGGCCTGCTGCTCTGCAGCACTGACAGCCCTGCTGTGACACGTTCCGCTCCCGTAGAAAACAAGCACCCAGTGTCTCCCCAGTCACACACCTTAACCCCGGTTTGAAAGGCTTCCTGTTGGGGGCAAGTAACTCCTCTGCCACACCACATTTCTCCTGGCATAGCCAGGAAGGGATGGAAGCTTGAGGGGAACCGAGGCAGTAGAGCTAGTGGTGTCACAAACATAGCTCAGAGGCTTTTTCGCACCTCTACAGACATGCCACTGACCACAAAACAGACAATGCATTCAGGTTTCATCAGTTCAGGCTGGCTCAAAACCAAGTGACCTAGAAAATAAAATCTTAGAGAATGCCAACAGCCAGCTTTGCCAGTCACCCACATTCCCCTCTGGTGGAGGAGCCACCAGTTGTGGCTTAGGCAGCAGGTCTAAACCAGGGCTTGGATACAGCAGGAATCTGGTTACATGAGAGAAGTAAATAAACACCCCTCCACTTCTTCTCTCACCACCTCAAGGTCAGGTATTTGCTTTCTCATCAGTGAGAAAACCTCCTACCAGACCCAGGTATAACCTATGCTTGCTCTTTTGCTGCTGGTGAGGATAATGGGATGAGGCAGGGGAATACAGTAGTTGCGATATCTGGGGGTTTCGTGCCACCCTCTTATTTCCCTAATCTGCCACAAAAAAAGCAATCGCTCAGGTTCAAGAGCTGCCTCCTCCGAAAAGCAGCGCCCTTAATTCCTAACTAGCATTTGGCAATAAGCCTAAGTCTCTGTGGAGGCATAAAGAGCTTTAATGAACTCTAGGAAAGCCCTGGTTTGGGGTGTATTTATACTTGGGCAGTAACCATGCAGACAAAGCTTTGTCTTCTCTGCCACAAGGAACAAGTGGGGAATGGCACTCAGCTGAGCTGAAGAGGCAGGTTTGATACGCTACAGGGTGAAAAGTGTGGAAGAATTGTAGTTAGCACCACATAGGAGAGGATGCAGAGATTATCAAGTCAACCCAGCGCCGAAGCATAACATTGGGCTCTTTTCTCTTTTTCTTGCCATCTGGGAAAGGAGACTTGCATTCTCTCCGGGTCATACGTCCTACCTCTTCAGGGGCCTGCGGGGATTGTACATGGGAGGGACTAGCCAGGCGTAATGACACACTGTACAAGGTCGCAGAATATCTTACAGAGTTAGGAGCATCTTTCCTGGTAAGAAGTGGGGCTTGTATGTACAAGTGTTAGCTGTTGCTAGAGGAGTCTGGGAGGCAGCTGTTTTGACCAGGAGAGGTCCAGCAGCACTCTTCTCCAAAGGAGCATCTGCTCTATGGTTAGAGCCAGAAAGGTGACAAAAAGAAGGACCCTGGCTGCTTCCCTTTCTATCTGACCCCTCACAACACCAGCAGATAAAGTTTATATTGACTCTATTCTTCCTCTCTTCCTGCTTCTGTCCCCACTCCCCCTCCAGCACTGGCGGAGGGAGCTGGGGAGCAGGCGGCCTGGACAGCGCTGAGAGCATCACTGCTCAGAGGGGTTGAGCCCCGATAACCACCTCAACAAGTGCAAGAGCATATTCTGGTATTTCCCACAGAGAAAACAAAACAAACAACAACAAAACAAAAAAAAAAAAAGAGAAACAGGTGACTGATTAAAAGTTTCCCCCCTCCTGTACACAAGATTCTGCAGTCACGCCGGCAGATAGACATTAAATAATTCTTCCATAATAAATGATTGGAGATAAAAGCCGGCGGTGGCTGCTGCTGCTGTTTGGATTGCTCCGTTGTCTGCATCTTTGTTTCTAGTTTGTTCCCCGGCCACTGTCGGCTGGCGCTGGGGCTGTCAGACCTTTGCCTCTAGCATTTCTAGGAAGAGTTTATGCATAGGAACCTTGCCCTGCAGTTTGATGCTGTAGAAATGCTGCACAGCTTTGGCGGCCGTCTGCCGCAGGAGGGGCAAGGTCAGGAGCAGCTTGCCTGCTCGCCGGGGCTCCTCGTTGCGCTGACTCAGCTCGTAGTCCTGCAGGGCTTCGTGGAGAAGGTCCTGGAGTTTCTGCACTGCATCCATGTCCTCTATGTGCATGGAGTCTGGGGGGAGGGAGAAAAGTCAGCAAACAAGTCAGACACGAGGAAGGAAATTCTTTATGGTCCTGAAGCTAAAGATGCTTTCTTTCATTTTCTGTTTGGTGTTTTTGTTGTTGTTGTTTTTGGGTTTTGGTGTAGGGCTTTTTTTGTTTTGTTTGGGGGTTTTCTGGGGGAGAGTTGTTATTTTATTTTTTTAAGGGTCAAAAACACCTTGCTGGCAGGTGTTGGTGCTGCTGCTGTGAAGTTGGCCCTAGCAGTGCAGGGACAGTAAGGCTGCAAGGGGTAGGGGACACACTGTGCCTTGTGTGCTGCTCATTTTGCCAACTATCCCAAGGCTGTGCCAGGGTCAGCCAGGGGCCTTTGTGACTTGCACATTCACTTGCCCTCCATGCTCCTTATGGGGAGAGTCACCCTGCAAGGGGCAGCAGCTGCTGTGCTGCCACTTGGGAGCAATCTCATTAAGAATAATTAACACTGCTATAGCGCTTCATCTGTCTAAACTGCCTAATTGCCATGCAGCTGCTCAGGGTGTCAGCAAGACAGAAAAGCCCCAGTAGGTCACAACCAGTGTGCCCATGGGTGTTTCCAGCCCCACATTTGTGCATATGCCCCTGTTTTCAGAGACTGCCAGCAGCTGCTCAGGGAGCTCCTACTTCAGTAAAGGAAACCCGCACCTCCTGCAAGGCCTCTTCCCTTAGGCTGCCACTTGGATTTCTACAAGCTGACAAGAGGGTCCAGCAGGGTTTGTGAGGCCAGCACGGCTCCTTGCTGTGTCTCTGAGGCAAAGGTAGCTGGTAGTGACCCAGTCCAGGGCCGAGCTGGGGAACCCGAGTTGAACACAGGCTGCTAACCTTGTGGGTAAGTCACGGTGACAGAGGGCAGCACCAAAGAGCAGATTAGATTCGAGATTAGATTAGCAGTTAGTTCATTCTCTGATGAGATGCACAGCATCACTGAAGGGTTTTCTCCCTTTCATCTTGCTTATATTTGCTTCTTCCTTACAACCCTGACAGAGCTGGAGACACTGTTCTCTTGTCTCCATTGTTCAGGGACCTTTAATCGATACTGAACCCACTGATAAAAGATTCCTGCCACAGGGCAAGGAATCCAGAAGCAGCAGCAAAGGGACACTACAGCAAGCACACGTGCACTCGCGTATTTGCGCAGTCTGCCACTGCAGCCGGGCTTTGCAGTGTGGCAGTGCTCTGGCTCAGCCCACGCACGTACAACACAAATGTGAGGACGTGGGTTCCTCGGTGTGACAGCAGTGAAGGGGAAGAAAGCTGGCTGAAGTGCCAAAATCTCTCTTGAAAAATGTGTCATCTCTATGGAGAGCGCAACACAAATTAGAGACTCTGAATTTCCTAAGACATGTCCAGTAAATGCTATTTAAGATGCATGATTTACAAAGTATTGAAACAGTTGGGAAAATATTATGTCTAGCAAGAAAGCTGTTTAAGAAGCTGTTTAGAAGGAATGCACTAATTAGAGGATATTAAAGGGTTGTATTTCCAAGAAGCCTACTGAGGAAGGATTTCTCTTGCTGCATTTGCTTTTTGTATCCAAGAGACCTGGCAAAGAAGCTCAGTGAAGGGCTGGTAGATCATCACAGTGACCTGAGCTAGCCACAGAGGTTGATTCTGAAAAGTAGGGAAGGAGAAGCATGTTGCCAAGTCAGTCTGGCAACTTCTCCCAGACAGGCAGCACCTTTGGAAAACTTCCATGCAGCATCCAGGAGAAGTGAGTGGGATCTGTTTCCTGCCAAGTTGCAGAGGTGATTTTGGAGACTGGAAGCATCAAGAGCTGGAGCTTGAAGAGAAATGTCCTCCAGCCTTTCTGTTTAATGTCCTTCTGGCTAGGGGCACAAGGGGGAAAAGTAATCACAGCCCAGAGTCTGCAGATCCCAGCGCATGCTAGAAGCACCACGTAACGAGCCATGCCAAAGTGGGTGGGTCGAAGTGGGTGCTCTGGTTTTGGGTATCGATGCTGCTGTCCAGTATACCGAATACCAAAGCTGCATCCTTCTGCCATCTGACTTCTGTAAGGTGATGAGGCTTAACAGCACTGGATAACTAGACGGATACAGGGAGAGGAACTGGGGAAATAAAGATCAAAGCCTGCCCCACCCCACCCCCACTCTTTGCTGAAAGAAGCTCAAAATTGGCAGCTGACTGCAAAAAATAAAATAACATCGCAGGATTAATTTCCTTGCAATCCATCAGTGAGCCGGTGTCGATGGCATTGATAAACTGTTAATTACAAAATCAATAGCTATGAATTTTTACAGCTGTCAGAGCACTGAGGTGGAGGGAGGCTGCCTGACTATGTCCCTGAGGGTCAGCTGGCCCAGAAGTCAGGCTTCCTGTCCAGAGCCCTTCTCCCGCACTGGCATGGGGTACAGGGCAGGTGTGAGAATGGACAAGGTGCGCTGCCTCCTCACCCGACTCTTTTCTTGCAACTTTTGGCAGGAGCAGGAGTAGAAGGGACCATGCAGGATCCATTAGTACAGAATTTTCTACACATCCCCTTGCTAGATCCAGGCCTTGTTCACTCCATCTCAACACTAAAATGCATTGGGAAAAAAAGAGGAAATCAGGTTTGGCCAGTCTGGGAGTCCTTAACTGAACACATGCTGTATGCTAACCTGGAGGGCTCAGCACAGGTTGATCAATTCGTATTTCTGAGGAAAGAGAACCTAGGAATGCCTAATGAAGGGACTGCTGGCTCTGAAGGGAAGCCAGTTAAGTCTACAACACCCCTACTCTGTGAAAAATGGGTGATCATATTGTTAGGACTTGCCTGCTGCTCTGAGCATTAAGAATTCATTTCTCAGCTTTCTAAAATGCACTTCTAAAGACAGAATTTGCTTGAATTATCTTTGCCACACCAGCAGGTGTGTCCTTGGTGCATTACACCGAGGACTCAGAGATCAGCCACAGCTCTGGCAAGGTCAGCCTGCTGTCAGCTTCTTGTCTAGCGAGCAGTGTGTGAGCTCCCACTTCTGTTTTCATTTGTTTTAATTTCTAGAAACAAAGAGTCAATATACTCAGGGCTGCGTGGAAGAGAGGAAAGTCCCTAGAAGCTGGGTCACAGGAGCAGTTACACCCAGCAGGGATAGGGGAAATTCAGGAATTCGTTTATATGGGAGGCAAGGCAGAAAGTGGTCTAGGCAGCACAGGTGCTAATCTAAGTGCTCGGCTTTGAACTCTGTCTCTGACCCAAGGGAGCTGAGGCCCAGCCCAGAGGCAGTCTGCATTCCTACCGGTGTAGGAATCAGTTGGTTGTGTGCAAACACATATATGCAGGCTCTGCAAGTTCACACTATGTCAAAAATACACAAATATATTACAAGAATGTGAAGGTTGACTGTCATGGTTACATTAGAAAAACAGACTGGCCCTATTGTAGCTTCCTTATATGTGTGTTGTGAGAGGCTTTAATTACATGAAAAATGAGGTCTCGTGCTTTACTTTCATATGTTTCAATACGAATAACAAAGCAACATTTCTGTGGATTATACTCCTACATAGCTGCACTTCCTAGCTGCACCAGGAGAAACCCATGCACCCAGAATGGCTTTTCCCATCCAGCTGAGAACATGCTTTGGCCTGTGCCTCCTGACCCTTACCCTGGCTTCTTTGCTCCACAGCACTGGAAGCAGAACCGCAAAGCAGCCAGTAAGTGTTGGTTGTTCTGCTCCCTCTTTGCTCAGTGTTCCTCCATCCCTGATGCAGACTGTTCCATAAGGCTTACCCTGGGCTTAGTCCTGCCAGCACAGTGAGCAACATCAGCAGACAGTGCTTCTGTTGCACCGTAAAAAACTTGACAGCACCAAGGCTCAGGTCCTACAGTGTCTCTGCTCATAGCACATGCCACATAAATGTCCTGGGGTGGCACCTATCCTGTCACCCTGTCACAACCACTACCTTAGCACTTCAGCCTCTCTGAGGAGCCCTTCTCCCTGTTTAGTCCTGTGACCTTCCTGGTAGACAGGAGGCAGGTTCTTTAACAAGAGTTGATTACATCACCAAAAGCCACTGTCCCACAATAGAGAGAGGCCAGTCTTGGCCATCTGCCCATCCTGGTTCAGTGGCAAAATGAAGGCAGCAATTAGAGCTAAAAAAGCAATACATGAGAAATTGAAAAAGGGAACTAGATAGCAATTTATATGAATCAGAAGTTATGAAGTGTAGAAAATCGATACGGGAAGTGAAGGACATCGGAGGAAGATCCATGGCTGGAAGGGCTAAGGACAGTACAGAAGTTTTATAAATATTTAAGAAATAGAAGAAAAATGACCATTTGTAGGGGGGCTCTTTTTACCTGGAGATGATTAAACTATTAATAGCAGTGCATAGGAGACAGAAGTCCTCAGCAAGTATTTCTGCCCTGTTTAGAAAAAAGAAGTATTATGTACCTATGTTATATGAAGATGATGAAGACTTCTTAGTCTGTTGTTTATGTAAGAAGATGTTGGATATCTGCTAGGGACAAACTTTACAGAAACCAGCAGAGCTGTATAACTTTACTTTAAGAGTTCTAAAATTGCTGGCTGAGGTTCATCTAAGGCAGATTAATCATTAATAAGTCTTGGTATTTTTGAGATATTCAAGATGACTGGAAAAGTTTGAATGATGCACAGATTTTCCTAGGTCTTATCTGAAAGTTCCCATGCTAGCCTGATCTGAAGGCAAAAATGAAGGGAAAGAAAAAAAAGTGATGTTCAGTTAAGACTTATGAGATGGTATTACAACTACTGCCAGTCAACATAATACTTTGGAACGGAGGTCTTGTCAAACAAACCTGATTTCATTCTCTGATGAGATTACAAGTTTGGTTGATAAAGTTAACTGCATAGATATAATAGACTTAGGCTTTTATAAGGCACTTGGCTTAGCACCACAGGACATTCTCATTAAAAAATTAGCACTATGCAATATCAATAAAGCACACTTTCAATTGATTAGTAACTGGCTAGATGACAGATCTCAAAGTAGCTATCAGTGGTGAATCATCCCTGAAGGAGGAGTTTTCTAGTGGAAATCCACAGGGATCAGTAAAGAAACAGATGCTACTCAACATTTTTATCAATGAGCTGTGAGTAATTTCTTTCCTTTTTTTCTTTTAGATTGCTGCTGCTAAGAAGTACGGACGGCAGAGAGGAACAGAGTGGTGTAAAATGGTGAGGACAAGGCAGCCTCACAGCATTCTGGACCACTCATTTACACTTAATGTATCTACGGCCAGGGAATGCAACCGTGGAACAGGAACGTTATCTCCTCAGGCTGGCAGGTGTAAAAAGACCTGGGCTCATAAGACACAGCTCAACAAAGGCTAGTATCTGGAGACTGAACTCAAGCAAACTGATGTTAAGGATAGGGTTTTTTTTTTTTTCTTTTTAAACTGAGAGAAGTAGACAGACACCACGAAAGACTTAGATTCCCCCTCTTTAATCTCTTCAGTTTCACACTGGGTGTCTTTCTGCAAGGTGGCTTTAGCCAAACACAGATACTGGACTCACTGCTCAGCTGCAAGGGTGAATTGTGTGACCGGCACAACGCCGTTTGGCAAGACGTGACGTGAGGCAATGAGACTCAAGGGATATAGAGGGAGCCCTCGTCACACAGTAGCTTTAGCAGCTTCCTTTATGGAAAGGACGAGTCTGGCTTTTGTGCATCAGTGCAAAACACAGCACCTCTCATGTCTCCCACAGCCTGCTGGATTGAGGACTGCATCCCTCCTCAGACTGAGACGGAAGGCACTGTGCTGAGTGCCCCAGCTTTCCTCATCCTCTTCACAAGAAGAAATGGAACAGACAACATCAGGCTTCTGCCAGCATGTCTTACTCTCTACCATCCAGATGCACTCGATCTCCCAGTTAAGGTGGGATCAGTGTCTGTGGTCACTGAACATCTCCAGGACAGGACCAGGCAGCCCCAATCCCACAGCTTTTTGGGGGATCTGAAATTAGGACCAAGGTTTCCCTGTTTGCTGTAACTGACTAACACTACTGAGGTGGATGCATGTGTGGCCCACATCCCTTTTCTGAACTAACAGCACCGGAGTCCACTTGCTAGCAGAGAAGGGCTCCACAGCCTTTCTTTTACTGCCAGAAACCAGCAGCCAGTCCATCCCTGCCTGGCTCCACTCCCTAATACAGGGCCAGAGCACAGCTGGGGCTCTAGCAGCAGCAAGCCTCATTTCTCCGTGCTCTCCAAGCTTATGTCCTGCTCTGTGGACAGAGCAGAGCTTTGAGAATGTGGCATGACACAGGCAGAGCAGACTCTCAGGCAGCAGGCTCTAGTTTCCTCCCAGGCCAGGTAATAGCATGGGCCTTGACCCCCTGACTAGTCGTGAGGCTGGCTGGGCCAGGGCTGTACCTGAGTTGGCGAGGGCCAGAGCTTTGAGCGTGACAAACTCCTCCTTTTCCACCTTGAGCTTCTTGTAGCGGCGCACCAGTTGTAGGATGGCCAGGTAGAGCTCCAGCAGCCCTGTTAGACGAGAGTGCTCTTCATCCATGATGTAGTCCTCAGCATAGACGAGCTTGTCCTCATACGGCAGGGAGCGGTACACAATGCCCAGGATGAGGATTTCCATCCAGGCGCTCTGCAGGAGGCTCATCTGGTCCCCAAGGGAGAGGTTGGAGAACCCTGACAGGGCAAAAAGACAAACAGGGTCAAATGGATGCGCAGCAAAGCCTCTAGAAGCCTGAGGTCCTTCCTTTCCCTGGGATTCACTGCAAGCACTCTCCTCCATTGGCCTGCTGCTTTCAAAAAAAAAAAAACAAAACCAAAAAACCAAACTTACTAAAGTGACCCTGTCTCTGTGCAGTCAGCACACACAGACACGGACCTTACCCTTCTCTTTGCTCCCATGCCCACCCACAGCCTCAAAAAGGAGTCCTGATGCTCCAACTCCATTTATGGCAACCAAAGGTTAATGACAACCTCTTTTTAGTGATCTCTGCTTCTTCTATAGCAGAAATCGTTTAGTACCACATTGTCCTGCTCACTGTACCTCTGTAGTTTTGTACTGCAGCCTATTTAGTCTACTCCAGCTGACCAAAGAGCAGAGTTCAATGGCAGAGAATGGGGCTTCCGATGGGACAGGAGGGAACGACACAGGCCTGAATTACAATTACATCACAATCTCTCATTCTGGTCAACATGAGAAAATGTCCTGCCACAACAGAGCAGCAAAATGTATTCACAAGCTCAATACATCTGTGAACAGAATGCTCTTCTGTTCCTCATCACTTCCCAAGCTCCATACTGTCAGCTTTCTGCACCTCACAGCCAACAACCCTACCCAGTGTCAAACACACCTTTATGGTGCCATACAAGTGCCTAGATCACAGCCAAACCCAGTAGCAATGGAACCAGCACCCAATAGTGAACCAAGTCATTCTCCTCAAATACAGAAAGAGCAATCACTGTCTGGGGACAGACCCCCTCCGACAGCCCCAGAGCTCCTTGAGAAAGTGGAGACGCTGAAATACAGAGGCATGGTCTGCCCCAAGGGGAAAAAAAAGTGCATGGTGTCTGGTATGTCCACTATATCAGGTACCCTCGAAGGCCAGACCACGAAAGATCTTAGGTGATGGCCACTGTGCAACAGCCATTACAGACAGGGATGCCAAGCACAGCATGTCGGTCGCATCCAGGCAGCTCCTGCCCACCACTGACAGGCAGGGACTGTACTTCTTGGCACCTCCTTGTCTCTAAAAGTTCCCAGGGCTGTGAGCGAATGGGACACCCAGGCACCGTTCAGCCGGTAGGGCAATGCTCCACCAGCATCCCCTGCCAGTTTTCTCCCCAGATGCTTATTAAGCCTTCAGGCTCACCAAGAGGACTGTGAGCTCATGAGCCTCTGTCCAGGAGCATCCCAGTCGCACTGAGTGCTAGGCTCAGCCAGACTCCTTTATCCCACAGCCCTTCCTGCTCACATTTCTTGGCCCTGCATCAGGACCTAGGTAGCCAGCCACCATGATGATAATTTGATTTCTCCTGTTATCAAGTTGGCAATTAACAAAAGAGCTGATGATTGCTATATTGACTGACTGTGGGTTCTCTTTTTCTATCTGCACTATCTCAGCTGGGGAAGGGAAGGCGGAAGGGTGGGGTAGTGGTATTTATTTATCACTACGCCATGTTTTGTGTTTGTGTTGCCAGGGGAAGCAAAGGGTGATAATGGCCTGGCAGCCCTTGGACATCCAATTTCCCTTATCAGGCCACTGAATAGAAAAGAGGCCCCAGGCCACATTAATTAACAGATACCAATCAGCTATCACGTGTTGTGTGTGCAAGGTCTGAGGGGAGCAGTGGGTGGGAGGGAAGAATCAATAAACCATTGGGGAGGAGTGCCAGAGGGAACAGTGAAAGAGGCGTCCAGGCTACTGGGGAGAGGAGCTGCAAATCCAGCTCCATGACTGTGAGACTGATTCCTGTACAGCACAGCCTGTGCTCCACGTAGCCCTGCACCTGATGAATCCCACCCCTTGCTCAGGCTGTGAGCACTTCAGGGAGGCCTCATCCTTTGCCTCACCCTTCTGCGGGCAGTACCGCGCTGCTCCTGCATGCAGCCCTCCTGACTGAGTCCAAGTGCAGGCTGATGCAGCTTGAAGTCTTAGAATCCTGTCTCCCCAGGCCTCCCACTTGCTGCACAGGGAACTGATGAGATTAGCCCTAAGACAGGGGTAATGTGCTGCGCACAACCACTGTCACAGTCTCTAGCACCTGGAATCTCTCCTTTGGTGACCCCTCTCCTAGTTCTGGCCAGGGATAACAGCCCAGCATTTGGGCTGCTGCCTTACGCCCAGTTTCTCGGTCAGTCATGTGGCCTTTTCACATCTTCACTCCCCACCTGGATTACAAAAGGGGTTATGCCATCGCCTCGCTGCAGTCTGCCAATGGAATTTGTTAAAGATTGAGAAACAGTCATGTAGTAGAGTGAGAGGATCCAGGACAGACGTGGCTCATACTTTTCTGCTAGAGAATACAGTAGAGAATTGACTTAACCCTAGCAGTAGCCTGTACATCCAGCATCTCCGTTAATCACTCCTTCCCAGAGGCGCTTATGGCAGGTGGGAATTGCACAGGAGGGACTATGCTTTACCCTGTGCCAAGGAGAACAGAAGAGTCAGCTGCAATTGCCGTACCCACTGGGGAAAGCCCCCTGCCAGAAGCTTTCCAAGGTGGCGAACAACTCCAGCTCTG
>VWZZ01000462.1:74717-132247 GCA_013399095.1 Psophia crepitans
CAGTGCCAAGCCTCGACTTGAAATGTCTCACAGAATTGGGACCCTTTTCCTCCAGTGTTTACTCACGTAGAATGCAAGGGCTGGAGGACTGTGCCTGTAGCATTGCAGTCTGCACAGACAAGGGAAGATCACATCACCTGAGGTCTCCCATGCTATAAAACTTGAGATCAGGAAAGGTAAATGCTAATTTCACCTGACCAAAATCACAGCCTTGCTATTATAGGTTTATAACACAGAAGAACCTCTAGTTGTGAAATTCAACTGCTACAGTTCCCAGGAATTGCTAGAATCCAGCCTTTTTGCATTCCTGAGCTCTTTGATGGTACAGCATCCAGCAAGTACCCTCAGTGATCTGTTTCTTGTGGCTTTTCTCAGGTCTCATCCTGAAAGGTGCTGAATGTTCCACTGCCATCCCTAGGCCCCCAAAAGAGGAGCCTCTGTCTCCAGCACAGAGTTGCACACATGTTTCCTTTCTTTCCAGTTGCAGGTTGAGAAAAGCTGCTTTATTTGCAATAGCTGATGTGACATTCAGGTTTTTTATTTTTTGTGATTTTTTTTTTTTCAGTGGTTTGGCAGTGGGAGCTCCCAGAATTAAAAAAAAAAAAAATCACATAATTTGTGGCAAGTGGAGTTCATAATCTGTTAATTTATTATCATTTCTGTCATCCTGGAGGGCCATTAGCAGAGGTAATAAAGGGAGATGTAATTATAGGATCTGAGGCCACTCCAGACACAGCTGCTGTCACTCCACTTGCCATATTTCATTCCGTGCTAGTACTATCGTCTTCCTAGCGAGAACATCACAACAGCTACCCTGGGAGAACCTTCGTCGCCACCTCTCGAGAGAAGTCTTGTCTCCCTGCATCAAGGCACACAGAAAAGGTGGATGTTGTTCAAAGACAATTAGCACGGGGGGAGGGTGAGCAGTGGGGAGGGGGCCTCCTACAGAAGGGGACAACTCCACAATGGCTAAGCGCAGCTTTTGAGCTAATGGCTAATAAGGCTATTGAGCTAATAACATTTGCTAAACACCATTAAATCATGCTTTCTTGTTATCATAGGAGAGTGTCTTTAAACTTAAGTGATTTTATTTGCTAACATTGTGGGGTAGAAGTTTGTGCTGACACCTGGGATACTGAAGGGTTGCTATGACTCTAATGTCACACTGTTCTTTACCAATTCCAGTGTGAACACAAGGCAGGAATATGTGACTTGTGCTCCTTTCTCCATCTCTCTTGGTCCAAGAGTTCATGCACACAGGAACCAATGTCCTGTTTTGCTCAAAATTCTTGAAAGGCAGAAATACGGGGCATAGGTAATCCAGACACCTGGCAGCCTCCTGGCCCTGCCCTGCTCTGCCCCCTTGCTGCCTAACTTAGTATGTTTCACACTTGTTTCAGAACTATAGAGTATTTTGTTCCATTTTTATGAACTGTCTTTTATTATGGTTGTTTCTCGGTACTACTCCCTTATGTAACAATCCCTGAGCTCTCTCCTGTACACACAGCCCTGTTATAATACTGCTGCTGGTCTGAACTGTGCCAGGCTGATGGCTGCTACCATGCTGCAGGGCCTTTGATAGGATAGGAAAATACACAGAGAAAATTGAGACGATGGCAGGTATGTCCTGCCTGTCAGAAAGGAGAGGAAGAGCTCCTTCCACAGTGCAGGAGTAATCTCTACTATACTCCTGTTCTGGGATAATACCACCATTGCAGGCTGGAAAACTGCAGGAACTCAGAGCTGAGCATCCCATGCTCATCCCACAGCCACAAGCTGGGGAACTCCAGGAGGGCACCCTGCGCAAACAGAAGTAGCCAAGGTTAGAGGAACAGCACCTCACTGGACAGCTGTAGGAGCTAACCGCCTTGCATTAAAACCACTCCTGTTAAGACCCCAAGTACTGGGTTAGTAGAGCAATCCAGGCTGAGTTCCCTAATCGCCACTGCAACCCCACTTGTGATGAATCAGCCCCAGATGGATTCCAGCACTAGTGACAGCCATAATCCCTGCAGGTACTGCAGATCTCATGTAAGAAGGGCACCACTGAGATTAACCTCTACTCAGAAACACTGTCCTGAAAGTTTATCCAGAATTTATAGCACCACCACATAACAGTCCATATTCCATACAGCCCAGGAAATTACTCTTGAGTCCCAGGAGGAATACTCCCTCTGAAAAAAGATAAGCAGCCACAAAGAAGCAAACACAAGAGCTACAAAGAGAAGCAAAACACACAGGAGAACTAAACTGTCTGATCACTTGTGCTAAGATGCCTCACCAAACAAGGAAGAACTTAAAGCCAAGAAGTAAAGCAAGAGAACACAGACCCAACCAGTGGGAGACATCGACAATGTGCAATATTGGTTAAATCCTGTGATCCTGCGGCTGAGCCTCAGATATTCTCCTGACACAAGGAAGGGGGACAGAAGGCAGGAGATAGCTGTAGAGAGCTGTTCATAGTGAGCATCTGAAGCAGTCTTTGGAAAGCAGCCACGCAAACACCAAGGACATTCCCTAAGTTCTCTGGTCAACCTCTTCCACACCCAAATCCAAAATACCTTTTTTTGGGGGGTGCAAGGAACTAAAAGGAGGGGGCATTTTCCCTTCCTAACCCAAATCTTTGTCCCCAGGATCCCCTTGAGGGCCATGTCTGTTCCTTCAGCCTGGGTCCATCCTCTCTGCAGGCATAAGACACTTGCTATGTCACTTAATTCCACAGCCACCCTCACTGGATATAGTCAGTGAGCCTTCAGCAACTAGTCACATTGCCACTAAGGTGTCCTCATTATTCGTTAGCATAGAAGCCTGGAGATTCACTGGTAATAGTGAGGATGTCCTCCATCCCAATGGGACTTGTTCTGTGATGAATACAGTATGACAAAAGCTTTCCTAAGTCTGGGCAAGAACGCCCACTACAGACAGGATGGATACCTGCCTTGTCATCAGCAGTGAAGTCCAGTCACTGCCATAACATTTATTCATCTATACACACAACAGACCTAGGTCATGTTGATGCAGTGCAAAATCACTGAAGATCACCGCACCGCCCCAAGGGCTGCTTCCCAAGCGCTTTTGCTGTGCCTTTCAATGCCAGGCACAACCAAGAACTTTATCATATCATCTCAAAGCTGCCTGCATAATCCTAGGGCACACACACATACAATCATCAATTTATGCACCTACGGCATAGGCTATATTGGAGTTTGTTACCAATGAGAACCCACCACAAGCGGTTTTCTGTGATGGTGATTTGCACCCATCACTATATGTAAAAATCCTGGTAGAAGACAAAACTGATAAGCACAGTGATAAATAATACCTCCCTTTGCTGTTCATGCTTACGTCCTTATAATTCCTCCTGTTTACCTGGGATGTGCTTTGCCCAGCCAATGATCACCACCAGTTCCCTGTCTGCCAGGTCACAGAGGGTTGTCAGGGCTTTGATGTCACTCTCTGGCATGGTTGGATCAGGCATGGCATAAATCTTCTCTGGCTCAGCCACCAGCAAGTGGGAGACGATCTTAGTCACTGCACATTTCAAAGAAGAAGTGGTTGTTGTATCTCTCATGACATGTAACAGTAAAGAGTCGTAACACCCCTTTCCAGAAGGACTTTCCTGGGATAAGAAATGAATATAGAGGCCAAAGGACTTCAGGAATGGTTTTGGACACAAGAGGAGAAAACTCACTGCTGCTACACAAGCTGTAGTGATGTGCCTGTGCCAAACCAGCCCTGCACAGGAAGCTACTGTGAGTGGTCAGCCACTGCCTCAGGCAGGTCCAACAAGGAGAGGAGGAGGCATGAATAATCAGTTGGTGGTACATGGAGAAGTTTAGAGAACTACGGGTAGTATGGAAGAGAGAAATCAGCACAGGACCAGTTTTGTTAACATAGTTTGGATACAGGAAAAGATCACAGTATCACTAAATTGATTTACATAATCTCCTAGGAAAGGTCTGGTATTTAACCCTAGATACAATGAATACAGCACCTGAGCTGTACCTTAGGCATACCTCATCTACCTCTGCACTACAATCATAAGTGCTGGTGACTGATAGGGGAATCAGAAGTGACAACTGCTCCACTGTACATTGTGAGAGACCAATAGAAAGAAACACAGTGGTTGCTCAGAGAACCACAACTCCAGACCAATACGTACGTGGCTTTTTAGCTGGGGGAGGGATCTGTAGGCTCAGGTAAGTGCTACTCTCAGAATCCAGTCTCCTCTTGTATTTCTGACGGCCTCCACGGACTCGATCCAGACGAACACCTTCAGGTAAAACAAGATAAATCCTCATGATTCCTTAGTGCCACAGGGAACCTTGACATACAGATGCTAAAATTTGCTAAGTAAGACGTTCCCCACACTCCAGAGGGCTTCCCTCTCCCAAACACTTGAGATCTCATCTGAACCCAGCAATCCCAATAATACCAGCTAGACTGCCTGTAGCTCTAACCATGCTGCTGTGAGCTTTATTTTTATTCAAAACATTAATAAAGACAGAAATTAACCCATTCAAACTCTTGAATCACCATCAATCTGATGGGTCAATGGAAAGCTTCAGACCTCAATGCCCTCTAGATGATCTTGCTTTTAAAATGAAAGACTTTAAATGTCAATCAAGCCTGCAGTTATAAAAATAAGCTTTTAGATTGTTCTTAAAAATGAGAAGTTAAATGTTCCGTCACCTCTCACTGTTTATATTTGAAAAGTGGCCTATAGCGAATAGATTATGAACCATGAATTCAACAAAGATGTTTCAGCCTTGATCAAGTAAGGCAACTGTAATAAAAGTAGAACTCAAATAAATAGAAACAACCTCTACTACAATAAAGCAATGATAAAGCTGAAGTAGGGACACACGGAAAAATTTGTTGTAGCTTTCAAAACAGAGTGAATCAAACTGCAAACAGCATGTTGAAAAGAGTTCCCAGTGACTGAGAAACACCAGTGACTACTGTCACCATGCAAAAAACTGCAGCAGCATCAACAGACCTGGAAGAGCAGCTGAACTGCTGTATCAGTACAAAATACAATGTTAAAAACAAATAGTGAAAAAGCCATAGATATTTGTCCAATTGTCAGTTATTTCTGGCTAACCACTTGATCTCTGGTAATCACTTCTTGTAAAATAAGGGTAATTCAGTCTTGCTAGCAGAAACAGCTATTGCAAAAAAAATACCTTTCAAGGCAAATGTAGGAGTATTCAAGTAGAATAAAAATTTGAATTTACACTATACAAGTACTTCCTTAGAAACACACATGAGTTTATCTAGTCTAATCACAGGAACCAATTATGTGATGCACTTACTAATCACATCGAGCCATTAATATTTTGCAATCAATCCACTGCATAAAC
The DNA here is from genome assembly GCA_013399095.1 of Psophia crepitans. Classification (NCBI taxonomy): domain Eukaryota; kingdom Metazoa; phylum Chordata; class Aves; order Gruiformes; family Psophiidae; genus Psophia; species Psophia crepitans. The sequence continues at coordinate 80,081 of VWZZ01000462.1, forward strand.
ACAAACAACTAAAAGCAAACACTCCAAATCTGTTTTGAAGTGATGCTTTTTGAACAACTTGTACACCTGAAAAAACCTGCAGTCTGCTGACAAATATTCTCCCCTAGAGAGAGAGGCGCACGTCTGTCACTCGCACAGTGCATTTCAATGCCACATTTGCTTATGATGTCATGGAAAAGAGAAAGCTTTTAATGTAATGCTCACACCAGCCCCGCTTGCACCATGTGAAACTGTTACTTGCCACAACACCTAGATCCTGATACTCTTCACGGCTGGAGCACTCCAACCAGCTTGACTGACAGACAGTAGCAACAGCCCTGCAACAGCAAGAATAACCAACAGCAACTAGGCCTATGGCACTCAGTTACACAGTCTGACAGCAAAATCCCTCTGGCAGTAGGAACAGCTACATGGAGGTCTAGGTGGCATTACCTGTAAGCTATGGTGTGTTGGGACAGAAGCTCATAGGCATGATGTTATTAATGCTATATAGCTGCTTCCTTTTAAGAGTCCTGTGGTTCCCATTGAGCAGGAGAAATGGGAATGAGCAGGCCTGGAGCTCTCCAGAGCAAAGGAACTGCTGCTGGAAGTGACTGCTATGGGAAGACGGTGGACATCGGAAGATGGAGAGAAAGACATGAAGCTGAACAAGGGAACTCAGATCAAACTGAGTAGTTTCCTTCCCCTGACCCATTTTCTATTTCTGACTCTGTGGAGAATTCACTGACATCCGTAAGAGTAAGTACCACCTTTCTCCTCCATTACATGGTCATGTTTCTGAAAATGTTGCCCATTGCTTCTTTTACCTCCATTCCCAGCAGCAGGTAGCCTGCGGGCAAGATTCCTTTCTGGGAGCCCCAACAGATTTGAGAGTGTTTCAGAAATGTAAAGGTATGTGTTTCAGAGTACGTGAAAGAGTGATTTCAGAAAGGGCAGCCAGGGAATCCCAAACCTGAGATTATCTAAGGACATCCCTGAGGAACAGAAGCAGGAAACTTTCATTTCTGTCCATGATTCCTTTCCCTCTATAAATGTGCCCTGGTTTCCTAAGAAAGAAGACTTCTATTCCATGCTCTGCTGAATGAATGACACCTAGATATAAGCCATGAGAGAAAGGAGAGACACAGATTTCAGAAACTGCCAGTTAACCAAGGAACCGGGTGTGAAAATTAAAAGGGACAGGAATGCACTATTCAGAGATTATGGAGGAATCCAGAACAGGCTGCAGGACTCCAGACCTAAATCACAGCTCTCCAGAAGAAGGGTCACAGGGGGGGTTCACTCCCTCCCGCCAGTGGGCAGGATGTCAATGGTGCAGGGAGATGCCATTCTCAACGCAGGAGGAACCAACACACAGCGCTCCAGGATGCTTTTGCCATGCAGTCTGATAAGCAGCAGGGAGGCGGGTCTGGGAGGGGTAGGGAGGAAATGAGGGAAGGAGCTCGTTTCCCTCTCCCAAGGAGAAGCATGCCATCCTCCAGTGCTTGGCAGAGGGATGGCTGCACAGGTTGCAGCAGTATTAGGGATCCTCAATCAGATTATAAGGACATAAAGGACTTAAGTGCATTAAGAAAAGATAAGAGAGATGCAGAGAGATTTACCCTCCATCCCTCCTTCCCTCACTGAGCAGAGGTCTGTTTGCCCAAGGACTTCAGCTTGTTAATTTTGAACAAGTGTTTGTCCTCCTCTTGTTCCCCATCCTGTGTGACACTCCTTGAGGCAAATGTTTTCAATCAGCATTTGCAGAGCCACTATTCTACCGTGTCGTAATCACTCCAGACGCAGAGCCAGTGAATACGCTGACCCCTACGTAGCGCATCCCAGCGCCAGTTGCTCAGTGCAGTGACCTGCAGGTGCTACAGCAAACAAAAGCATTTCAACTCAAGTCCCTGACTGTGACGCTCCAGACATAAGCATCCTGGCAAAATCCCTTCCCCAAAGATCTGACAGCCTAATGGGTCATATCTAGATGGAAGGAAAGGGCATAGCCAAAAATCAGGACCTGGTTCTGAGCTGTGGTATTCAGGTGGCTGGGTAACGCCTGCTGTTCTACTTGATTCCCTCAGTGGCTGATTTGAACACAGGCAGGCTGGTTGCAATGCAGCTCCGAGAAGGCCGCTCAAGGACATTAAAATGGAGTGGGGAGGTGCAGCGGGTCAGCTCAGAGAAGCAGCACGAAGGAGAGCACTGAGCAGGGAAGAAATGGAGGGGGGTGTAAACTGGGATATGAATGGAAGTCAGACAGTGTAAGGAGAAGGGAGATGAGAGAGAGGGCTGGAGCAAGGCTGAGTGGTGCAGCCTAGTGTAGGCCACCTGCTTTGGCAGGGGGGTTGGACTCGATGATCTCTAGAGGTCCCTTCCAACCCCTACCAGTCTGTGGTTCTGTGTGATTCTGGTACATACGCTGTACTGAGTGGTACCTACTCTGTAATCCCAAGGGCAGATTTCACACCGAACATGCGGCCACCTGAGCTTTAACTGCAAGGTGCAGCGGCCACTTACAAGATGCAGCTGGTCTGTACTGAAGACTCTCACACAGGATTTGGTGCCACAACCTCACAAGACAGCAGCAAGAGAAAGCAGCTGCCTTCTAGCTCTGGCACAAACCCATTTCTCCCATGGATCGCAACTGGCCAGTTCCCAGGAGAGAAGGCACTCATCCCACAAAACTGTCACCACTGTGGGCACTCCTGAACGCCCCTTCTTGACAGTATCAGCAAGGAGGGGCTGCTACAGCTGCAAAGAAGAGAGGGCTTATATACACAACGTGAGATGCAACAATATAGGGCAAAGTTTGGGCAGTACCACCCTTTGATAACCTGCCTTTCTGGCAGCTGCTTCATCACAATGAAAGCAACCTGTGCTGGAAACATCCCCTCTCCTCCCACTCCTCTGTGTTGCAATGAAGTACTGCTGCTCATTGACTGCTGTTATGTTCTGAGGGAGCCTGCATAAGAGTCCTGCCACTCCACCTGACCTAGGTGTGGAGCTGACCCCGGTGTCCGCCATGGGGACTGAGTCCCAGCTCACCGGCAGCACGCTCTCAGCTCCCCAGCCTGCCTGAGCCCCCTCTGACCTAGCAGGGAGGAGGGCAAGGCCAGGACTTCTGCAGGACGTTTCTGCTCAACATCTTGCCTGGGGTAGGGATGTCAGTTTTCTAAGTGTCCTGTGGGTGCCACTCGTGTTCCAGGCGCTCTTGCTGAGAGGTCTGTGCCAGCGCCAAGCCTCTGCAGTGGGAGAGCTGATCTGCTGATCTGTTCAAGCTCCCTGCATTTCTCTGACATGCCCCTTGGAGAGACGTCTGCCCGACAACTTTGGGATCAGATGTCCCCTTGCTGACTTGATAACATCAGGCTTTGGGGTTTTTTTTCTTAATGGAAGTAAAATAATTCCAGCTTTTTTTAAAAGCTGGACCCAGGCCGAGTCTGTCGGAAGTAAAAATAGCCGAGTATGCAGAGGCGACAGCACACAGAGTCAGGTTTAGTTTCTCTTTTATTTTCTGGGGACTAAAAATACTCTTAAAAGCTCTATGAAGTTAAGCCTTGGCCAGTGGGAAATGCAGTCTAGGCCCAATATCAGCTGTCGCGTCAAATTACTAGCCTCACCTCACTGTCCATCGAGTCCTATCACATGCCCAGGAATTGATAGGAACAGAAAGATCTATCTTGCCAAAAGAGCTAACGGAGGAGCCAAGCTACAGGGTTTGCACAGTACAGTATATGTCTAGAACAAGAAGGACACAACCAAAGGGAACACAGGGCAAGTGCTGGCCAGTGAGCAATGCCCCGGCCAGCTTCCCTGATACACCAGCCGGGTCCCATGCCCACAGCCCACCTAATCCTTAAGCTGCAGTTTCTGCATCAAAGCAGCCTGCTTGCTCTCCCAGTGTCTGACCTGGGGTTGTGCTCTGCAGCTAACAGAGATGTCCCTGTCCGCAGGAGCTGCAGGCTGAAGTATGTGGATTGGCACTGTCCAAGAAAGCTGGAAGGCATAGGCTAAGAAGAAAGGAAGGGAAAGGGTTGTGCCCGAGGTATCTGCTACAGAATTTCCCTCTCCCTGTTTCATTTGAACTTCAGGAGAGACAACAGGATGTGGTGACGGGATTGGTAAGCCAGAACGAGGCCTATCAAGGAAACAGAGAGCAGTGATGATGATAAAAGTTAGGCTTGCCAAGATGGGGAAAGAAATAGACTATAGGGAAAGGCATCTTTGTCTAATGAGAGTGGAGAAGCTCCAACCTGACTAGGCTCTCTTTTGTGACACTGAGATTCCAGCATGGGAAGGGGAAAAGACCTCTTTATACCATTAGGCTCTTAGACTGCTGCAAGAAGAGGCCAGCCCCTGGAGAATCTCCTGGTAGATGACCCGTGCAATTACCCAACTCATTTGAAACATAGGAAAGTGACTTGAGGGTCACAGGTCAGCATGGCCAGAAAAACACAGTGACTACCAAGGTGCAGGTCAGCAAGCCTGGGAGCGACACTTGCAATGGAAGGGTGGGGAACTAGCCTGGGGAGGGAGGCAGTGCAGTTGAAAAAGCCATCTTCTTCGATACAAGGGCCTACAGAGAGATTAGATCAGTTCAAGCAGGATGTTGCAGCCTGCTGCACCTTTGATGTTTTCAGGGATATGTTAGTTGGGTAGGAAAGCTCCTTTGCTGTCTGTCTGGCTAAAGAGTCCCTGGATTTGGAGGGAAAGGTTAGCCCTGTGATGCCTGGTGATACCTGGTACCAGAGTTCATCACATGCCTTGGAGCAGTGATACATGGCATCCTTGCTCCTCACACAGAAACACAAGCAGCATGTTCCAGGTGGTCCAAAGCATACAGATCGGGCGTAACACGCACACTTTGCAAACTAAACCTTCTCCTCCACCACTGCCAGCTGCATGGTTGCCAGCTCTGCAGAGGTATCTCTGCAGCATTCGCCACTGTTGTCTCTCAAATATACAACTCCCTTCTCGTGCTGAGCCTCTCTCACCTCACCCCCCAACTACCCTGGAAAGTCAGGAATTAACAAGGGCTTTTTCATGGGAATAAAGAATACCTCAGCCCTCTGTAATAATCCCCACACCCACATTCTCACCCTGTGTTCACGGTCCATGCAAATGTTCTCCTTTGATTACTTCACTTCCCAACCCTCTAAACAGCCTGAAGCAGGACAGCAGGTCTGTTGGCTATGTCACCCATGCCAGCAATGCCTGCATAGCCGCAGGCTGAGGGGCTCTCTGTGAAAGGAGCAGATGCAGGCATGTGTCTGCCAGGAAAAGACCAAGGATGCCTTTTGCAAGAGGACCTAAAAGATGACAAAGCCCCAGCCCCACTAACTTTCCAAGAGGTAGTTTAGCTCAGAACTAAATCCCCAAAGGAGTGTTTGCTGCGTAGAGTAACCTGAAGCCCTGAGTGTGATTTAACTCACCTCACTTTAGACTTTGACAGCTCCCTTCTGTGTATCTGGGCTCCCTTGACAGACAACAGAGAGAAGCAGGCACCTCCACATTCATCTCAACAGCCAGACGCTTACCTGAGGAGTGATGACAGACACTTCTCTCCATTGACTACCAAGGGAACCCCTGCAGGGTCAAACCACTGCTTTCTCTAGCCCAGTTTTCTGTCTCAGTCTATTTAGGTAGAGCATATGAGCCTTTTGGAACTGGTACAGCAGCATAAGCATGGATCAAGAATCAAATTTTTAGATACATAACACAAAGGAGAGGCCTCCACCACTGCAGAGAGAGAGGTTTGCTTGTGACAGAGATCCACAGAGGTAAGGGAGTAGTGTGCTGCTGCTTTGGCCAGCCTCTTAGACCAACTCTGCTTGGGCCTTGCAGCCTTGAAGTCTCTCCTGAAGTCCTCACCTAAGAACTATGAAGTCCTCATACTAAGAACTAGCGTATGTTTGTTATTTAATTCTTAAATTAGAACAGCTGTGCCAGGCAATTCTGACTAAAGACCCCCTCAGGATACCCCGCAGCCCAAGTGCTGCCACAGTCTCTGAAGGTTAGTCAGGGCAAGGGATTGAGAATCTCAGCAGAGCTGAGTCAGTGGTGAACGTAGGTCACCAGGGGCTGTGAAAATGTTGATGCACATGCCTTAAATTACTATAGAGCAGTGGGACATACATTTAGTCCCACCCCAGTCTTGCTCACCTCAGGAAATCTTACCTGCCATGTTGTCAGAACTGCCTAAAAGCTTGTAGCAAAATGGTTGGGGTCTAAACATCCCTGGATGGTTGTGGCTTTTAACAGCTCCCTCTTTTCTGTACGTGTTATGAGATGCTAAGCACAATTTCTGGTGACAGAATGCACATAGTGTTTATCATAAACCTGTGTAGAGGTGATGCCTCTCTGAATCCATACAGACGTACACTGATGGAGCCTGGACTTGATGTTTGATAGAATGGAGATTTAGTTAGGTATGGCAAGATGAAACCTAGGCAGATTAATAATTCAAAATGAATCGGAGGAACCACAGTAAACAGAATCATAATCCACTGGATATGGCAGAAGGTGTGGGGAGGGCCCTGGATGCACCAGTCTTACAGCCAGAAAACATACCAAGTGCCACCAGCCCGATGTGCACTTTGTGGAGCGGCTGTCTGCTGGAAGCCTGTGCTTTGGAGAATTCCCATCGCCCTGCCAAAGGCAGCACATACCCAGTGTCACGCCATCACCTAGCCCAGCTCCAGCTGCATTGCAAATGCTTGATTATGCCTTGGAAAATAGTTGGGTGTGGATGATATAGACATCAAGATGCCACTCACTGCACCTGGAGATCCCGTTTCAAAGGCTAGGGGGTTCCCTGTCTGTTTTTAAACACAGGGGTATTTTAGAGGAAAAAAAATAATTTTTCATTCTCTTTTTTCATTTGGATGCCTCCAATAGTGATATTTCTGGCACCAGCTGGAGGCAGAATACTCTATAAATACAAAGCCATTAAACTGCATGCAGCAGCAACCTGATCGGGGCTGCCTTTTAATTTCCTGACATGAGCTGGCCACTAACCCAATTACCCAGAATCCCCGGAGGAGCCCTCATCCTTCCCAGGAAGCACAAAGCAAGAACCCGAGCATATTGCAGGGATGTCAGCTGAGCTTTCACTGAAATCAAATATCTCTTTGAGAACACGTGGTCTGGAAGCAGGGATGGGGGCAGGAGGGAGATGGGAGAGGTTGCTGGAAACACTTTGCTCCATTGAGAGATTCTTTCACTTGAAAACAGAAATGAAACACCCTCTATTTGGTTACGTTGCTGAAAAGGAGCTCTGCTGTTGATTCAGTTATCTGGATTTTACTGAAGGGTGAAGGCAAAGTTACTTAGTAGAAGTAGTCTGAGATTGCCAGTGCTGGGAACCCCTTGTTTAGATACTAGATGACTGCACCCGATTTATAACATCACAGAGCCAGGCTTGCCCAGGGTGACGACTTGTTTCTTTGGGAAACATTTACGACATCAGCCACTGGCTGCAGCTGGTAAGGGAAATAGCAGAGTTAGGAGCAAACACTAGGAAAGTTCCGCTGGCTACAGGGTTTCCTAATCACCCAAAGTTTTGAACAGGAGCAGCATGGATTCAAGAGATAGCCACTTCTGAAATCTGGACACTACAGGCTCCACCATGGCTGAAGTGGGGACCACCTCCAGCATTCATAGAGATGCAGATACTTAGGCAGCACAAGGGTTATCAGGTTGTTGCAGCTTCCTGGGAGGCAGGGTATTCCCAAAGATAGCAGGGACAGGAGGGAAAGAGGAACAATTAAGAGGAAAATGAGCTGAATGAATTTTGTGGCTCTGCTCTGTTCACTTCTCATTCATATTTCACTACCTGACCCTGCAGTGTCAGTATCCACACATTCCAGCAATTACTACATCAGAAATTAGGTTAGCCAGATAGGAGACCAAAAGCTTGGGGGATGTGTAACAAAGAACTTGGGTGCCCCAATGAATTTTAACGTTCTGTAGCATTTCTTAAGGAAATGCATTAGGAGCAAAGCCTGGGAAAGCAATGGTTGTACCTGGGGTTACTACACCACAGCAGATACACTTCTAGTAAGAAACAGTCAGGTAGATAAAAGAAATGTTATGCCTTTTCTGGATAACTGCCTAACCTCTCAGCGTTAAAAGAGCCTGCCTTTTCTGCATCCAGACCAAGACTACCTTCCTCTGCCTTCCTTCCTTGCATTTGTAGACTTCACCCTCACCACACAAGAAACAGCTGCTGGGTGACTCCTGAGAGCCAGGAGGCTAGGCTGGAGGACAACTTGCCTTCAAAGACATTCAGAGTGGGGCAAAGCATCTCATACAGGGTAGGTTTCCTATCCTGGGAATTCCCACTCCTGTTTTTATCACAAGAAATGTATGTAGATCTGGGGGACTCCAGAAATATTTTCTACTTTCTGAAATAAGGTAAACCTGGTCTACAACAGGACACATCCCCAGGGCCCTTTCAGTCTTTGCCCTCTTTCTTGGAAGCCAGCCAGTGATGTCTGCAAGAAACTAGACAGAAGCTACTCAGACATCTCAGAAAGTTACTCTTAGGCCTCAGTCATGAACAGGACTCTGAAGAGACAAGTCTCAGCACTGACAGGGACCAGAAGACAGTCAATCTTCAGCAACATAATACACATTATTCCTATTAACAAGGAAAACAAGACTCCAAGGCTGGTGGAATAATGGATGACATCTCGATGCCTGGATGATATTTTTTTAGGCAGTTATTTTCTTTGCTGTTTGATTTGTCACTGTCCCATGTGACACATGATTGCACACACACGCACTTCATGAAAGTGTTAGTGACCCAGCTTTGCTTCCTTTTCAGAACTGTTTATGCTCTATCTGGGTCTCTGCAGATGTGCCAGCACAGGACAGTGAACAACACAGCTTTAGAAACAATACAAATGGGAATCTATGAAGAAAGCCGGGCTTCCACAACAGTAAAGGACCAAATGCCCGGATAACAGCCAGTCTGCACCGTTTGGTATGGTTTGGCATGTCCAGTATTGCTTCTCCTCTGCTTGTCTGTCTGTCATTTCCACCCAAAGACGAGTTCTGTAATGAGAGGTCTTGATGTCCTATCACACCTCATCTGTTATCCCCATCCCTCTTCCCATGATCTCGGAACATTTCCCCCTCATGAACTGATTGTACTGGTTTTCCATGGCAAGGTTTTGGTAGCAGGGGGCTGCACGGATGGCTTCTGTGAGAAGACACCAGAAGCTGCCCCCATGACAGATAGAGCCAGCTCCAGATGGCTCCAAAATGGACCCACCACTGGCCAAGGCTGAGCTCGTCAGCAATGCTGGTGATAACATATTCAAGGAAAGGTAAAAAACACTGCATAGCAGCTGTGAGAGAGGAGTGAGAAAATGCAAGAGAAACAGCCCTGCAGATAGGAAGGTCAGCGGAGAAGAAGGGGGAGAGGGTGCTCCGGGCATCATAGCAGAGATTCCCCTGCAGCTTCTGAAGAAGACCATGGTGAAATGAGTTTTTACCCTGCAGCGCATGGAGGACCACAGTAGTGCAGATATCCACCCTGCAGCCCATGGAGGACCCCATACTGGAGCAGGAGGACATGCCCTGAAGGAAGCTGCAGCTTGTGGAGAGCCCATGCCAGAGCAAGTTTTTTGGTCGGAGCCATGGCCCATGGAGAGAAGCCCATGCAGGTTTTCTGGCAGGAACTGTGGTCTGTGAGGGACCCACACTGGAGCAGTTTACTCCAGAAGGACTGTACCGCATGGAAGGGATCCATGCTGGAACAGTTCTTGAAGAACTGCAGTCTATGGGAAGGACTCACATTGGAGAAGCTCATGAAGGACTGTATCCTGTGAGAGGGAACCCACCACTGGAGTCGGGGAACAGCGTGAGGAGGTAAGAGCAGCAGAGACGAAGTATTATGAACTGACCACAAACTCCCAGTCCCTATCTGCCTGCACTGCTCAGGGAGAGAGGAGGTAGACGTCACGAGTGAGTTGAGCCTGGGAAGAAGCAGAAGTGGGAGGAACTTGTTTTGAGTTTTGTTTTTATTTCTCAATATCCTATTCTCTTATTAATTGGCAATAAATTAAATCAAATTTCCCCATGTTGAGTTCTGCCCATGACAGTAATTGCTAAGTGATCTCCCTGTCATTACCTCAACCCATAAGCTTTTTCATCGTATTTTCTCCCCCTGTCCAGCTGAGGAGGGGGAGTGAGAGAGAAACTTGGTGGGCACCTGGTGGCCAGCCAAGGTCAACCCACCACACTGACACACAGAGGACTGACATCACTGTCCTTATCACAGGGCCGTTCTGCAAGGTGACACACAGGACTGTGACTTCAGAGAGGCAGCTGAGGTGTGGAGGGCAAGGCTGTGAGGTCATGTTTAACCAGCCGATGTCCAAAATCAAACCTCTGAGCCCACTTACACAAGCCATGTGTCATCTGAAATTACACCTACCTCTTGAAGACAAACAGATTGCTGCAGAACAGAAAGGCCATGGGTGGCTAGAGCGTGAATGGCAAAGGTATATTCTCCCCAAAACTGACAAGGTATATTGCCGCTTTAAAAAAGACCTGCCAAACTGCTGAAATTTCTCTATCCATCATTCTAGAAAGCCAGAGAGATCTAGATCCACTTTGTAGAGCCCAGAGTTAAAAAGCTACACTTTGGTCTTTGTGGGCACAAGACAGACAGTGCTATAAGCAAAGAGTCAGTGGGGTGGCCAAAGACAGGGATGCCCAGCTCTGAACAATGTGTCTCCTTTGCAAGTTGCAGGGCATGCTTTCCTTCGCTGGCCATCCCACTGGCCAGACATGTATGTAGATATCATCTCCTCTATTTGGGGTCAGCAGTATCACAGGTTGCTTGGGTTTCCCTGATTTTTCTGCAGAGCAGGGGGGCATGCTCTTCTACTAGATGAAGCTGTGAAGATGCCCCATCTCCTGCTGTCTGCAGCTGGTGCTTCAGCAAGGCCAAAAGCAGCAGAGCGCAGGTTTTCTGGGGATAGTGCCTCTCCACAGGGGCACTGAGACTGGAGTTTGCTGGAATCCTGAACTCTGCATTCAGCAGCCTCCTATCTGAGCCTGCTAGTGAGGGGCTAATTAATGGGGGCACACTCCAGATGGAAGGGGAAAGTGAGAGATGGGCAGCCAGACAGGCCAACACTTCAGACATCTGAGCCAGTTGGGCTCCGTGGGCAGAGCTTTCTGCCTGCCACTTTCCCTAGCAAGTCTCGCCTGTCCTGCAGCGTCATGCCAGGAGAATCTGAGACAGCAACGCTCTGGTGTCCGTGCGGTTCCCTTGTTGCAATGTATTGATCGGAGATCTCTTAAAGAAAGTGGCCTGGATATCTGAGACACCTATTGATTGCTCCACTGGCTCTCTTCCTGCCCTATCCTCATTTACTGGGCATTGCTTGAACAAACTGCACTTCTGTGTTAGGGACAGTGTCCCCAGACCTTAAAGGGCTACATTGACAGCTGTTCACCTAGCTGCAGCCCACGCAGGGAGAAAAGAAGATACCTGGTGACCCTCATATGCACTCCCCAAGGGGAGAGCCTAAGACTCTCCTGCAGCATCAAGCTGAGCATTTCAAGTGTAAGGCAGAAGCTTGGAGTCACAGTTACCTGTTTTTGCCGTCTTTGAATACTGGTGCCTTCTGCCTGAAAAACAGGCTCACGCCACATGCCCAGTGGGCAGGAGGTGGTATGTACATCATATGTGATGACAATAACGAGGAAAATCTTTCCTCATTTAATGAGGTACTTAATTAGGTATTAATGGCATACGATATTCTTCTTCAGAGGCAAGACAGTTTTTTAACCCAGAAATATCCCAACTAAGTTACCAGTCCAGTGCCAAGGACATCAAGGAGAAATCTGTCAAGAGAACTGGCTTCTAGATCTCACCTTTCACCGTTTTTCTTCAAACTCCTGGTAATCAAGCAGGAGAAAGAACGTGGCTTAGCAACCTTCAGCCATGAATAAACCCAAGGAATAAGAGAGAGGTACACCAGGCAAAGTAGGAAAGGAACTATTGAAAGGAAAAAAAAACATAGCTCAAGTATCAAACAACATCTTGTCCTAATGAGTGCTTGGAGACTGCAGCATAGACTCTCTGGGGAAACCCAGACAACGGGGATTTTTAAAAACAGTTAAACTACTAGAAATGTACAGCTGGGAACACTCCTGCCCTGGCAGAGAAAAGGAATGGATGAGCTAATAGGATGACAGATCGGAGATGGAAAAGACCAATGAACCTTTTCTAATCCAAAATCCCTTGTCAATTCTGCATTTTTGAGCAAGTCAAACAATTATGGATTTGCTCCTTCCAGAAACTCCTGGGTCTGTGGAGACCAAAGACTGTAAAACCATTTTTCTCCCTTTTTGGCTTTTGCTTTTAAAGATGTGTATTGATTGAATTCTGTATACTAATACTTTGTGCTTCCACCAGGCTTCACATAAAGTTAACTAATCGGTCCTCACAGCCCTTTTGCAAAGCAAAGCAGTATGACCCTTATTTCTCAGTTCGGGAAACCGAGTAAAAGGAAGAAAAAAAGATGCCAGTCCAACATCACTTGACCACTCTGTGTTAGGACACAGAAGTCCTATTTGCAGATTGCTAGTGTAGTCTCCTCTGCTCTTCCTGATAATGTCATGTATTCTTGCATTCCATTACTATCAATAAATCTTTATACTGTATATTCCACAGCTCTAAATATTATGGGCAGGATCACAGATACACTAACATCAATAGCAAACCACCCTTCCCCAGTGGCTTTAATGATGCCAAATCAATCCCTATATGAATAACTAAATACACTTCAGCACAAAAGCAGCCTCAGAGTCAAATTTCAGTTTGCCATGAGTAGTATCCCACCGGGTTCAGGAGTTCAGCATGCTAAGAGTGAACCTACATTGCTTTCCAGCCTAACTCTGGACTGGAAGGAGTTAACTGTTTTCACACAATTTGGAGGGTAAGTCACAAAACCTTTCACAGGGCTCTGCTCTGGACTGCGTCGAACTCCCAGAATTGGAAGTAGAGGATGCCCTGGCCAGACAGTCAGACACACCAGTGCTGGCTCCTGTGACTCTGCTTCCCCAGCTGTCAGCTCCAAGAAGCTCAACTGCTTGGATACAGGGCAGCAGACGGGGCAGCCAGCAAGCCTGGACCCATGCTGCTGCTCTGCGGAGTGCCTGGAGCCATACCAGGCTTTTAAGGTTGTTTTACAGGATTCGTATGAGCAGGCTAGAGCACATTACCAGTCTGCTCTCCCACTCAAGCCAGTAGCCAGTGGCACTAGTGTGGATTGGCGTGTGGATAAGGGGATATATCCCCTCCCCAAACTACCACATGCAGAGAAGCAGGTTTCCAGTGGTCCCTCTCTAACTCTGAAAGTACTTGCCTCTCTCTCAACAGTGGATCAAGATCCTCCCAGTCTACTGCCTCTACGCCTAGGTCACGGAGGGCCAGACTACACAACTGTGTATCTCTTCCCCTTAGTAACCAGTGTGCTTTACCTGGAACATATTTAACCAGAGAAACTACACAAGCATCAAAGAGTAGAACAGGGTTTAATATCTCATCTACATTCTTAACAACACTGGTTGCCATCAACTTGCCTCTCAAGGAATGACAGAACCCTAGTGCAAAGCAATACATGCTCAAGTGACATCGCACAATTCATCACCAGCTGCTATAACCTGCATGCTGGCATCTTGGCTCCAGCATACAGGACTTGTGCAGACCACAGCCAGCTGCTGTTGCTTGTGGTTAAACCGTGTGGGTCATGCTCTGCCAGGTACAGCAATGCAGCCCTTCTTCTTCCTTTCCCCTCCTCCCCTCTCCTCCCCCTCCTCCCCTCCCTCTCCCAGAGGGACCCAAGGGAAACAAAGCTTTAAAGTCAATCTGTAAGAATGTGTTTAATTGCCACTGAATTCCCTGTGGTTCACCTTGAATGGACAAGTATTGGCGAGGAGGTGGGGGAGGGAGGAAAAGCTGCACAAGAGAGAAGCTCAACACTGCTAGGAGAGCGCTGAACAGATCAATAGACTGTGCACAACGCAGGTTGAGCAAGCAGGGCAGGAGACCACAGCTCTCAGGCAAACCTGTGCTACCCATCATCTCCAGAAAGTCTCCTGAGTGGGAATATGGGCAAACCTTTGTTACACATCATGCCACAGCTCTGCATTAACTCCATCCTTCCCTTACCCAGCCCAACCAACCCAGTCATGATCACGCAAAAGCCTCTCCTCCCCAACACCGCAAAATGACCTGGGGGAAAGAATAGGAACACCCTCCAGCCTGGGGCTCCTTTGGAAAGGAAACAGTCTGCTACAGCAAGTTTCCAGTTATTTGTCAAATTTTCAAGTGCTAGAAGTAATATCCTAGCATGAGGGTGCTGACTAGAACCACTCTCCTCTCTGGACTGCCCTCTTAGTCACTGCCCATCCTGACTCTTTGACAAAGCCTGTAGAAAGATACCTTCAGAAAGCCAGAGAGGGCAAGGGTGTAGTTAGCCTAGGAGATCCTGCAAGGCCTGGAGTCCCAGGTGCTGTTGGGACAGAGAACAATTCTCAGTCTGACTCTGTCTTACCTTCTTTTAGCATCCCCACTTTCAGGCATTTCATGAAGCGACAGGCCTGACAGGACTTGCGCCTCCGTTTCGTGATCTCACATTCATTGGTGGCCGGGCAGCTGTATTCAATATTCCCTGCAATCAAACACAGAGATGGTCATCCAGGAACCATGTTCTCCCCACTGATCCAGGGACAGGTTGTAGTGCCCAGATATTCCCACCACCATCAGTCTGTATATGCTGTATGTTTGCTTGCTCATTTGCACACAACATACTGAGACCACAGCCAGCTGATGATGGCTCTTAGAGAGCCTGCACTACTTACTAGAACACGTGTCAGAAAAAAGCAATACTGCTCTAAGTATTGGGAGAAACCTGTCCATCCAAGGGGCTGACTATAACACTGGGCTTTCAGGCACGTCGCCATCCTTGTGCTGCATTCCTCATAACCTGTCCTGTTCCCTGAAGTCCAGAGCTGAGAGCAGGTGCAGTTCACACATTGACAGCATATGCCTAGCTGTCAAGTCTTGCTCCCTGTCTGTGGGATGAATGTCACCTGTCCTGTCTTGCCTTGCTTGGGGGACCAGGGAGCTCAGAGATGGCATTTCCTCCTTTGCTTCCTCCTGCCAGCTGGCTAGTACAGGTAGCAGGGAAGCAGAAGGTCTGGATTGAGAAAGATGGGTAAGACGTCCTGTAAGATGAACACAGGCTCTCTATGAAAATCTTCCTAGTTTTACTTTACTAGTCCATGTGCGCCTGCCTCTCATCCCTCTGCACAGAGCATCAATATCTCTTTTCTCATTCCCTTTCATTTATGATCATTTCACAACACCTCACAACACTGCCTCCAAGAGAAAACAGGGAAAGAAGCATCACAAATTTATTTCTGGTCACATCATATTTTATCATAAGCCAAGAATGTAACTGAAACGTGGATGCAAGAGTCTGATATGAGGATGTATGTGGAATTATGCCGGATCACAGTGTAATGCAACAATTATTTAGTCCTAGAAGACAACAAACATAAACAGCTGCCTACATGCTGGCATTCACTTTGGAAGTGATGTTTCTGAAGAAGGCTATTCAACATTTGCTGTGGAGCAGGACTGGAACTCTAACCTTGACAGTGATGCATTGACAATGACAATACGTTTAAGGCAGCATAGCCACTGGGTAAATCAGGCAGCTCTGAAAAGGATTTCTAGCTCTACAGTCAGCTGAGAAGAATGGAAAAGTTGGTTTGGTGGTTCAGAGCAGCAAATTGAGATTCAAGAGTTCAATCAGAGCTGCAGGGAGAAATGTAGGTAAGAACTGAGAGAACACACAGTATCGACTTCATATATCATCAGATCAGAAGCAGAGCTTACAACTTAGTAGCAATGGGATAGGACTTGATTTTTGTTCCTACTTCTGCAATGGATTTCCATGTTCTTGTGCAAGACCCTTCCTTCCTCTAAATGAAGACCAATGATGTGACACATATCAGTCTCTAGGGGTGGTGATCAGACCTTGGGGATAACTAAGCAGTTGGAAAGTGCATTGGGAATCTGAGTGGAAAGACAGAGCACAGATTCAAAAGGAAATTGATTTATCCCACTAACTTGGCCCATGCTGGGTGAAACCCCTGGAGAACCCAATCCCCAATGCCTAAAGGTGATCTGCCTGCTAGTTATAAACCTTCTACTTCTTGCCTCTCATTTTGTCACAAGACTTGCAACTTGCACCTAAGCTCCAGCCCAGCCACCCCATTCCTCACCATTTCTCATCTCCCCTGAAAATGCAGGAGCAGTGTGTGCTACACAAGTTGCTTCCATTCAGACTGTGTTTCGTCATTGCGCAGCACCTGAATTTCAATAGCCAGCAATGTATCAAGGTTCTCAGAGAGCTAGAAATTGAGATTCAGGCTTGATCTCAAGGTAATAAACAAACTCCTGCTCTAGACACAGAGCTCCAGCACATTACAGACCCATGAGTACAGAGGCCCTGACCTCATGATCAGATACTGTGCCCCACACAGGAAGGAACAGAACAGGAACAAACCTGGGATAAAACTCAAACACAGTCTCACTTTCATAGAATCATAGAATTATTTTGGTTGGAAAAGACCTCTAAAATCACCAAGCCCAACCGTTAACCTAGCACTGCCAAGTCCACCACTAAACCATGTCCCTAAGCACCACATCTTCATGTCTTTTCAATACCTCCAGAGACAGTGACTCAACCACTTCCCTGGGCAGCGGGTTCCAGTGATTGATAATCCTTTCAATGAAGACATTTTTCCTAATATCCAACCTAAACCTCCCCTGGTGCAACTTGAGGCCATTTCCTCTCATTCTGTTGCTTGGTACTTGGAAGAAGAGACCAGCACTCACCTTGCTACAGCCTCCCTTCATGTAACTGTAGAGCACCATAAGGTCTCTCCAAGCCTCATTTATTCCAGGCTAAATGACCCCAGTACTCTCAAGTAGTTGGACATGGCAGTGCTAGGTTAACAGTTGAGCTTCCCTTTGGAAGGCTTTGCCTAAGTTTCAGTGCCCACCTTTCTGACCAAAGCCAGGATCAGAGTTCTGGAGAGATGTAAGATTTCATGTTTTGTAGTCCCAAGGCCAAAAATTTGTCCCCTAACACAGAGATACTACACCACGGGCACTGAGCCCTTACAGCAGTGGGAGGCAGTGACAGCCCTCATCTGGCAGCAAAAGGTCCCTCTACACTGTGTCAAGCAGATCCTCCAGCTTCCCCATCCCTCCAGCCCATGGACGCTTTGACAAGCAAAGTTCTGGCAATGGTCTGCAAAACCTACATCACAACTAAATGTCAGTGTCAGAGTAGGTACTGGTTACCATATATATACTGTATGTACAGCTTGAATAAGCAGTTCTCAAAGGCATTTCTGTGCTGGGATCATGACCGTTAAAGGAGCAGAGCCAGAGGAGGGTGGACACCGGGCAAACTCCCCTTCTTGGACAGCAAAGCAGTGGCCACCATGTAGTGCAGCAGCCATGTACTTTGCTGGTAAGCACAGGTGAAAAAATACACCCAGGACTGGTGCGACGTCCCGCCCCATCCAGCATGCCTCATTGCCTTCACATTGAACACAGGCTCCTGTGCTCCTTCCACACACTATTACCAGTCTAAAGCAACTGGTCCTTACAGCCCAGCCAGGCCCAGCAACTGTGCCTTACAGCCCTCTCTGCAGGCACAAATGCTGGAGAAGCTCACTGTGCCCTCTTCACACAAGACAATGCTGTCAAAGTAAATGGAGTTTTATATCAGGCCCCAAAAATATGCTCCGTGCTGCATGGATTGAGAGCTACAGCTGGAGGCAATACCTGCCATCACTGCAGGAAACAGGGATATCACCAGGGAAGGCACAATCAGCATTACTCACGCAGAACTCGTCCAAGAAAAACTATCGCCTCCAAAACTTTAACAAAGTTCTCTGACTTTTTTTTTGTGTGTCTCAATTTCTTTTATGGGTCCTGGGGCTGGCTGCCAGCACAGTGAGCTGCTCACAGCTCCCTGTAATTTCTGTAAGTGCCCTGTGATAAAGTGATGAGATTAACTCATCGGAATTCCAGCAGCCTCCCAGCACTGGCGGTCACACCACCAGACCGGCTGATGGCGCAGGGGGCTCAGGGAGAGCTTCCCCTTCACTGCAGCATCTGGGGGTGCTGCAAGGCCCTGCAGAAGAGTGTCAGCACACAAGGGTGCATATGGACAAGTCTGTATGCAAGTAAAAGATTTGAGTCAAGTCTCTGTGTTTCGTGAACTGTAGACTATGTGAACCAGAAGGAAAGGGCAGATAATGGGATCATGTAACAGACAAGACCTTGCTTTGAACTGCTGCCTGTTAGAAGAGATTTCCTTAATTTAGACAATATTTACATTTGATCTGAAAAAACCTCTAGGACCTCACTGATGCCACAACACAGATTTACCTAAAAAATCAAGTGGTGAGTGACCAGATCAGAGTTTGGATTTGTTGTAAGCCTTCATATATGGCCTTGGAGGGCAAATAACTTCCCCTCTGTGTCCTAGTTTGCTCACCTGCAAAATGAAACAAGCACTAAACCTTCTTCCTGGGGAGATCGTGAGTCTTGATCCCTTAAGGTCTAATTGCACTTTAAAGTCTTCAGATGAGAGATCCTAAGAAACAGTCAAGGACTACTAAAGTGATAGGTGATGTTTTTTATGCTTGAGAACTGCACAATTACCCTATTTTCTGTAAAATTAGACCTTTGACTGCTAAACAGTTCAGAACATATTTCCAGTGCACACGTAACAGGAGCACCTGAAAACTGCACACCAGAGCTTGGTCATTCAAGAGATGCCACAGTCACCATACCTCTCTGGAAGGGGAGGACTGGGAAGAGGAGAATGCCTCTCTGAGCTTGAGGAGCAGTGAAGTCTCAGCCAGCTCCTGGTTAAGTTATGGACAGGGCTCCGCAGAGGAGTTGAGCTCAGAATTAACACAGCACTGAGAGCACAAGCTGCCCCCCACTTACTGATCCTGCCTTTCTATAAAGCCTTTCTACAAGGAAAGTCGGGAAAGATTAGGTAGAAATAGCCAAGAAAGTTTTTCAAGCTAAAACATTTTCAGATTCTGTTTTCTGAAGAACCCCACCACCACCTCTCCTCTTTTTCTGGCTGCTTCTTCATTGTTTTTCACATGTTCTTTGTTCCTCCTCTCCCTTCCTTTGTTCCTCCTCTGTCCTGCTCTGCACTGTTGCACACAGACCTCTCATCTTTTTCTTTGGGTGACTCAAACAGAGGGCCAGGTGACTGCAGCTTTTCCTGAATTTCAGGGGGAAACCCAGATTCAGACAGACCTGCTATCAAGTTTCAAATTCCATTCATTCAAGTCATGTCTTTCACCCTAGTGATCTGACACAGCACGCTGCCGTTGTGACCAATGGTGTGTGGTGCCACTCTCTGCCCGTTCCCTGGGGCCAGAGGGCTGAGAGCAGGAATTCCCAGGGAAATTCATCTCATAGGCACCTCGGCTCATGCATTTATTCCCTTTCATGCCAATTTTTGTAACAATTGTTACACTGCCCCCACAGTGGCTTTGCTTATTTTTTGTTTTGGTTTTGGTTGGTTGGTTTGTTTTACAAGAACGGCTTGCAAAATACTGTAGCCTTAGGAAGGTCCCATCAGGCACTCAGTATAATGCCCGCATGGTACAGCTATTCTGCTACAGTCTGCAGGACAAAACAACATGACTTTTCAATAAACCAGTAGCTCTGATGACACTTTCATTACAGTACCCACAGGCTTTTGTCCTGAATCCTTTTTATCTCTGATTCCAAAGGTAAAGAGATCATTTGGGTGTCTCAGTGAAAAGGGACATGAAAACTTTTGTAAAAAGGTTCTTGGCAAGTGCAGTGCCAGACCAGCAATTCCTCTGCCCTATGCGGGCACCAGTCTGACCTCCTGCACCAGGACAGGGAACGCTGATAATATGCATGGAGTGGATTCTCTGTTACTTTCCACTTAAATTAGCCCATTTAACTCAGGCATCACACTCCTGGTGTGAGGAGAGGTACTTTGTGAAAAATCAGAAGAAAATCTCTCCGTGAGATTTTTTACCTCTGTGTGAGATAAGAGGGGTTATTTTTTAAGCCACAGTTTTCAAATAAAGGGATTCAAATACTGGTCCTGTAAATAGGTATTTAGGCACTGGAACAAGTGACCTGATTTTCAGTAGGGCTGTGCTATGCTACCAGGGACATGTCCCTGATCTAGGTATATAGAGTATATACGAGCATCAGTAGAGGCTCCTATTTTTGGAAAGAAAAAAACCAAACAAGCAAACCAACCCAAAAAAAGCCCCGCAAACACCCCCCCTCAAACACCTCCAAAACAAAACCAAAAAACTTGTACATGTTTGTCACTTGCAAGAAAATGAGACTTTGGAAAAGCAGGTGAGATAAGCCCTAGTGATAGGATTAAACAAAATATTACTTCATGTGGCTTATACAGCAAGAAAAACAGAAATGTGAGGACCAAAGCTTCAGGACTCTTGATGCTGTGAAGAGAAAAATGGAGTAGCTATAGGTGTAACACCAGCACTGTTGACCTCCTCAGGGTGGCACAGATGGCTTATCCTCCATGGAAGAGGACTTGTACATTTTACACAACCTCACCCAAATCAGCCCCTTGCTTGCATGAGGACACAGGAGGTGGGCCCTAGGGCTACCTACAGCAACAAGTTTGTGTGTAGGGTTTCTGCCACAGAAATACTTTACTGAAGTTCCACAGAAAAGACCCTTCTGCACAGATGCTCTGATGCAAAAAAAACCCCCACCAGACTAATAGAGTTGTGTTGCACTGGAGATGGTTTTCTGAATCCAAGTGCGAGAGTTGTGATTAGTAAGCAGCATCAAGCACTAGATCCGAGGAATACTGCACTTTCCCTGGTTATGCTTCAAAAGGTTTTGGAAAACTCAGAACATTTCCTGGTTTTTGGCTGTGAACTCCCACCTGAGAAGTACCAGCCACCCTTCTGAGAAGGAAAGAAAAACAGGACAGTGCCTGGGTGCTGCAGCCGCTACTGCAGGGACACAAAACCTCCTCTCTGCATCTCAGAGGCCCTTTGCTGATCCTGTAGACGGTAATGCCCTTCTGCTCAGGAAAATGAGCAAACTCCCTCAACTGCTCCTCCCTTCCCAGGAGCCACTCTAACCACTGTAATGACAACCAGGAGGCCCTAGAAGGCTACGGATTTTGTTACAAGCCTGTTATAAATCCCTACAAGTCTTCTGAGCTGCATTATCCACATTTTAAGCCCCTTTTTGGTGTAAGGGCATCCCAGCACAGCAGTTGTACTGCTACACTGAGTTTGAACCTTGCAAGGCTCAAGCAAGGAATCCACAGATGCAGGCACTTTGCCTGCTAAATAACCTGCCTATTCAGAAAATAATGGTAAATGTGTCTTCTCTCTGACTCTCCAATGACCAGTTCTCCCCAATATCACTCCTTACAAGTCCTGTTGTATCACCTTACAGGTATGAGTACCAAGCATACAATGAGATGATTCACAAAGATCAGAGAGGGAACTCTTACTTCAGATTCATTTTGCTGAGCTTTAAGCTTTTATATTAATGGGTCATTTTAGAAATAGCCTTAATTTTCACTATTTGAAGATGAAAAATAGATGAAGGGTAGTCATAGTCATGAATATGTTGAATAATAAAAGGCTCCTATGGTTACATAGCACTGTTATTAGTTAATATCCTGAACAGGCAAAACTACATACCAGTTGTAACGACCGATGAACAAAAGATAATGGCAATATATTTGATTGATATATAATGTTCTATCTACTGAGCAAACTATTAAAAGAAGGAATAGAGTTAGATTAAGAGTTTGTATCCTGTAAGAAATTCAGCATTTGCCTTTGCCCTAAATTTGAATGAAAGGATTAGTTAGGATTTCCATGGAATAGTAATTAAAAAAGCTTTAATTCAGAAACACCCAAAACACATTCTCTTTCATGTAACAGACCTGCTGCATTACATTCAACTAATATGAAAATCTTAGTTTCAAACCAGATCTCTCCTGAGCACCAATAGGAGCACACTTCAACACGTTCAAAACTCAGATCCTCTCCTATCTTTGCTAGATTGCATTTTCCACAATATTCACAAAGTCAGGTGATGCCCATGGCACACGTTTCTATGGAGGACACTTGCTTCATGGAGGTAAATGCAAACTGCCACTAGATTATAACGGGGACCCAAAGTACCGTTCCCACAAAGCAATACAATGATAAAGATATAGGATTAAAATTTTGTCAGATAATCTAGCTGACCGAAAATGCTTCAAATGAGTTCGAAATTTCTGACTCTTCCTTAAAGCGTGGGAAGTCCAGCCCTGGGGTTCAAAATAACTTGTTCAGAGAGTAAGGCTTGTAGCCCAGTGGCATGTGCTGTCATCTCATATCAGGTTTTCACCTTTCCATCTCAAGCATTGGCACTGCTGCAAAGTAGAAATGACACACAGGTTTCCAGGCCTTGATCCTTCCCTTGGGCCATGTAACACAAATGAGAGAGGTCACAGGTGTGACCCTGCCATAACCTGTGGGACAGGTTAGGATGTGTTGTATGATCCTGGCTTAGTTCAGCAAAACCAACCACTCCAGTTCAGCTTGAAGCGAATCAATGATTTGGATTTTCCCGACTTCATCAAAATTTTCCTTAGGGAAATCTGACATGGTAAAAATTCTGCTTTTCTTTGGAAAAATCCTAGGATGGAAAACTCCCACATAGCAATAGTAGTGACCTCAGAGATAACCAGCCATGCTCATGCTGGCTTTCAGCACATCTTCTCCCCATCACTTCAAAAGCAACAGCTCTTGTGTGGTCCAAGACAGCCTGGCCACACCTGGCTAAAGGGGAAAGTGAGTTGCAGAGCTGTCAGGGTCAAAGAATGTCTGCAGCTTGCCTGTTTGTTCCTTCTGCTGCTGTGGCAGCAACAGGGGGAGCGGAGAGGCTATTGCAAGATCCTCCTGCCTCAAGACACACAGGTTTTACACGAGTTAATGCAGTTGAAAAAACCACTAGGCAGACTGGGGTCATTTGTAACGGGTAGAAGGCGGGGGGCGGCAGGGAGAGTTGGAGTGGGGACTTAGGGCTATCTAGATAGGGCTGCCGGAGTCTAATCATCCAGGACAGATTTAGAGCCATTTTATAGCAGCATGCATACCTGTTACTTAATGAAGTTACCAAACGTAGGGCCACCAGATGAAATACTCTCATAACAGTCAGTCTTTTCACCTTTCAATACTCAAACATAGAGAAGTGAAGTGGCTGGTCCAAGACCACAAAAGCCTGATGATGAATTTACCTACTGCATCTCCCGAGCACCTGGCAAATCCTGGGGTCATAGCTCCATCTCTGATCAAACCATTGAGTCAATACCACTCCAGATACCAGAATCACAGCAAGTCTTTTGATACTAGCAGGGAATGCAATTGTATAATATACACATCTGCATGCGTTCTGCGTTAGGCAGCCTAGATGGGTATTTTCCCACTTCTTCAGTTCAATGCTTAACGCATCTACTGAATGTAACAGAATTGCAGGATGGACACTGGAAATGCTTTTGGCACTCACCATCTCTTTTACATGATCCTTAAACCCTTTTTCCCTGCATATCCCGGGCTGCGCGTGGATATTGCATGCACTGCAGCAGAGCCCTGGGAACAGTGCATTTTCTTCACTCAACCAAACTCTGCAGCCCTATTTGTTGCCCACTCCCCTGGGCTCAGCCTTCAGCTCCGTAGCTGAAACTGCTCACCCTCAGGCACAGCACACTCGACTCTCCCACTCTTGGGAATAAAAGCATTTTGGTACCTCAGTTGCCAGCCCAAGCTGATGACAGGGTGAGAGAAATCTCCGCTTATTCCTTCTCCCCATCTGTTACACGTTAACAGGCAATCAATTAGGGAACCACAGGGAGAATACGGCTGTGCTGGGGAGAGGGGGTTGGAAGGAACTGCTCTCCCTTCTTGGGGATTAAGTCAGCTGACATATCACCCCGGCTGACACAGGCTCTAGTTACTGCCGCTCTGCATAATTTTCTTCTGATTTTCTCTGAAAACTCTTCAAAAGTTCCTAGGTCTTTTTCGCTCCCTCCAGGTTAGACCTGTCCTCTGCTCTGCCACAAAGATGCTTCTGTATCACTCCCATGAGGGGTTAGTTTTTCAGTCTCTTCCTATACAAGGAGTCCCTAGGGCTTTGCTTCAGAGTACTATCCTGTCCCTCCTTTAGCACCTGAATGTGCCAAAAAGAAACACTGGGAACGTGTCCAAGTGCTGGAGGAGGGACAGAGTCAGTGCTGACAGTGAGAAGTCCAAGTAAAAGTTCACATTCAGTCACAGGAGATTCAGCAATGACAAATCACAGAAACCCTGCCAGGGAACAGGCCAATGCCCTAGAGATGGCCATGCTTTCCACACGGCATAATAGAAGAGGAAGACTCAGTGGGGCAATACAAAGTGATTATTTCCACAGCTGGATAAGAGTAAGGAGAGACATCTAGAATCTAAGAAATTAAGTTAGAAATAGTGAATTCTGCAGAGACCTTGGCTGAACTGCACCCTGTGCTGCTCTGTCCACTCCCAAGTTGAACACAGGACTGACTCTTACCCAAATGCCCTGTTCAGCCTTATGGTGAGGTCTGTACAGAGCCCATGGCTACAAATTAAGACTGGCAGGACAGAGTGAGAACCTCTCTACTCCTGTAATGCTGGAGCTTTCACCTCAAGGTGCAGACAAGTCTAAAGAGACGCCATCTCTAGGCAGGGGCATCCACTCTTCAAATAGGCCTTAAAACCACCTTCGGAGTGCAAAGCATTTCCTTTCCAGGCCTCACTCCACTAGCAGCTGCATTACCAGAGTATCAGTGTAATTAACAGAGGCAGGAAGATCCACCATGCCAGATACCAAGATCTGGTAGCCAACCAGGTGAGGAACTTAGCAAAGATTCCTACCACCACAAAGCCTAACTTCGTGTCCAGGTTCATGGACAGGAGCAGAGAGGAGGCATACAAAAGGATGGAGGGTTAAGTGAATTACATTTACCCTCCCTTGCCCCCTTTTACATGACACGGAAACACTGCAGTCTCAGCAATGTCTGGGGCCACCTCCCTTTTTTGCTCTAAAGCGAATGTCTTGCTTTCCCTCCCCTCCCACCATACCTTGAATAGTCCTCTTGAAGAAGGCTTTGCACGCCTCACAGGAAGCCACGCCGTAGTGGTACCCAGAAGCAATGTCCCCGCACACCAGGCACAGCCGCTTGGGGATTGCATTGAGCATGTACTCGCACTTGGTGGGCGAGTCCTCCATGATGGCGCTGGCACAGTCGTCGTAACGCTTACGGCAGGACCCGCCGCCAATCCCTGTGCCATTGAACATGGGTGGCGAGTCTAGGCCATTGGGGTGGCCACCCATGGCGATGCCGTAGCCACCACTAGCGTCAGAAGAGCCGCTTGGGCTGTGGTGGCTGATTGCGTCGATGCCGGAAGATGGGCTGGAGGGCTCGGTCTTGATGAAGGACCCACAGCTGGAGGAGAGGTGCCGCTCCTCTGTGGCCATTCTGCCGAGCAGCCTGCAGGGAGAGAGCAAAGGCACTCAGCGGCCTCCTGGCCAAAAGTAGCTCCAGACTGGTCAAAAGACAGCCCTCCTTTTCCCACCTCAGTGTAACTCCAGTTGGCTAAGGCAGTTTAACATACTTCACATCCCACACCTCCCAGGTACTTCTGCTTCAGTAATATCAGTACAACTCAGTAAGAACAGCCCGCTTTCTCCCCACAAACTCACACTAGAATAAAGTCAAGGCCATTTGTGTAGATTACAGTTTCAGGCTGTTCAGAGGCTGCAGAAAGAGATGAACCTGTCTGTAACAGGCCAGGTGAAAAAGATGTTTGGTTAGTTCCAGATGCACTGCCCAGGTTCTAAGCAAAAAGTTCACTAGCAGACCCTGGAGGAAGGACCTGCTCAGAATGAACTTTCATCTGTAATACAGAAGTCTTTGATTAATTTTCATGTTAGATTTCTTCCCCCTGCTTCACTATCATCACTAAAAGGGGAGCTTAGAAACTTAAGGAAAATATTTGATCAAAAGTTTTCTCCAGCTTAATCTTAAATCTTAATTTTTCTCTTTACTAGTTTTCCTGGTTTCATCTGAGATAGAGTTAATTTTCTTTCTAGTAGCTGGCATAGTGCTGTGTTTTGGATTTAGGATGAGAATAATGTTAATAACAGACTGACATTTTTAGTTGATGTCAAGCAGTCAAGGACAACAAGAAGGCAGATGGCATCTAAGAAGCTGGGAGGGGACACAGCCAGGACACCTGACCTAAACCGGCCAAAGGGATATTCCATACCATATGACATCATGCTCAGCATATAACTGGGGGGTGGGCTGGGAGACAGTGTGGCTTGAGAATTAACTGAGTATCAGTTTCAGATAGTGAGCAATTGTCCTGTGCATCACTTGTTGTGTATATTCTTTTATTATTATTATTATCATCATTACTGTTGTAATCTTTTTCTGTCCTACTAAACTCTCTTTATCTCAACCCACAACCTTTACATTTTTTGTTTCTTTTCAATTCTCTCCCCCATCCCACTGGGGGATAGTGAGCGAACGGCTGAGCAGTTGTTTTAGCTGCCTGCCAGGTTAAACAACAACACTAATATAAGGCTTTTGCATGGAGACGCTTCTCTCAAATTCCCACTTCTTAGAGAGGAGGTTATGCTCTTAAGTAGATGGAAAGGGCTGCATCTTCACCAAATTTGCAAGGTCTTATTTACTGTAGTCACAGATAGTCTTACTCCTTACATAAATGTTCAGTCTTTTTTTACAACACTGCTAATTTTTATGATACCTTACAGCAATGAGTTCCAGGGATTGCTCGTACAGTGTATGAACAAACAAAAAATCCCACTTTTAACTGCCCATACTGTACTTGCAGCTTTTCAGGCTCCCTGAACATTCCCTGACTCTCGTTCTCAGGAAATATACTTTTGCCATGTTCTCCTCATTCAGCTTTTCATTATCTATTCACGCAGAAGTTTTTGCAGACCTCTTATCTGCTTCATCATCCACCTCTGAACTTCCTCTAGTCTGGCTATTTCTGTTCAGTCCAGAACAGAGTTCAATGAGCCAGCTCCTCAGCAGCATGAAACTGGCACTGCTCCATCACTTCTCCAGCTGAAGGTCTGGACAGCAGTCAAGACAAAAGCATGCCATCAATTACCTACTGACATTACCATATTTTCAATGTTATTTTCAGCCTATCTGTTATATAACTCCTTGTTTGCTTTTTTTCCCCTCTTTAAATTAGAATCTAAGTTGTTACCATTTCTTCAACAGAGAATATCAGCAAGTCACTGCAATCCTCAGGTCTTTTCCTGAGTTGCTACAGTTAATTTAGAGTTCATTAAGACGTATGAAAAATCAAATTAATGCCTTCTGGTGTGCAATGTTTTGCAATAGTCAACAGTCTATTTCATCCACCCCTGTGCTGTCCATGCACCCAGCTTTATTAGGATCCTCTGGAGTTTTTCAATCTTCCTTGATAATTTGATGTCATCTGCAGAGTCTTACTGTTCACCCACTTCCCAGATTATTAACACATGGATCAAACACCACAACACTGATCTTTGTGGGTGATTCTGTTAACCTTTATCATGCTGAAAATTGACTTCTCTTTCTTTTCTGGGTAGGGTATGTCTACCCTTTCTTTTCTGTCTCAGACACTTTGTAATTGATAATAGGATTAACCTGAGAGGTTAAATTTTCCCTTCAGCAAGATAATTTGTCAAAGGCTTTAAGAAAACCTAAATACATACATTTTCCTGATGATATGTCCAAAGAATTCCGACTGATTGGGGATGCTTGACTTTTTGTCTTGGAAGCTTTGCTGGTTTAAAGTTACTATACCATGGTCATGTGGGTAATTTCTATTTCAGTGTCAGCCTATTTACCTGGTATTTGTGGCGAGTCCTTCTGCCAAGAGGTCAAACCAACCAGAGGACAGGACAAAACATTCTGTGATACAGCAAGGCTGAAATGCACATGTATATATATCACATCTATGTGTCTGTTGATACGAAGCAAATTCACAGTCCTGCATCTGCATGATCTCATTTGACCCAAGTATCTCCTAATTCTCCCTTCTCTGTTTCATCCTCAATGTTTGACCTCATCTCCTATCTCTGGGATCGATCAGCCAAGTTTGTTATTTGGCAAGATTGTTGACCAAAGAAAGGAGATCAGGCATCTCACGTTCCTCAGCTGCTTTGCCTGGTTTTACTTGAGAGGAATCCAGAGTTTGGTCCCTCTCAGAGACAGTGTGATGAGTTGATGAATGCCCATGCTTTGACCAGAGGATCACACTGGACTAGAAGCCCTGGAGCAGTTACAGGAATAATTGCTGCAGGTGCATTCATCTTTAATCCCGCAGGGCACCTAGACACTTTGCAGATCTCCTGGTGTAATGCCAGCTGACTCTGTGGAGGAAGATGAAGCTTTGCTAGCTGAGACCAGATCTTAGCATCTCACAGCAAAGCTGAAAGCTGCTGTGCTGGACAGATTCTGGAACCTTTCCCTACCTGAGAAGTGTGTTTGTTGTAAAAACTTGGAAGACCATTTGGCACAATAGCATGAGATTAGGGTCAAAATGGAAGGCCAAACCATCATAAAACACTGTTCTGCACTGAGGAACTTCACAGTAAAAGGAGTTGGAGTTGTGATGTTAAGGGCAGACAGAGGACAACACTAAGAAAAAGACATAACAAGGAGGTGAGCTGTACTGTCAGGTTCAGTCAGCGATGTACAAATCCCAGCTTCTGTCTCTTAAAAAGCCCCAAAATTCATGGAGGACTTCATGAGGACCCACTGAGGTATTTCCCTCCACGAGAAAAAAAAAAAAAGAAGAAAAAAGAAAGGAGATCAGTCTCCTAGGACCAACTCACTTCTCAACTCACAACCTCAATTAAGGAGCCTTCCTCCCCAAGGGAGGCAAACAGTGACTGATGGTGAATCAAGGATAGCAACAAACCCCCAAATCCCTGACATCCTTACAGCTGAGGACGCTCCTGTTCCCTTCCAGGAGACAGTAATACATAGAGAGCGCTGGTTAGACGTGAACGCATGCTTATAGAGACAAAAGTCCTCAACACCGAGACAGATCAAAGATCATAGCTAAGGTCACTCCAGCCGTTCCAGAGCTTGTGTTTTTCTCTTCTGGTGTCCAGAACAACTTGCATAGTTGATTACTGCTGGGCAGCATACACTGAGTCTCACCAGCTTTGACTTTCTGCAAGTCTCATGGAGATCTCACGGTGATTTTTCAACAGACTCAGAGTGTCCCCTGGCAATGAAATACAACATCTTGAACTTCAAGAGAACAGCTAAATGGTTTTTTTGCAAAGAGTTTAAAGTGATGAACAGCCATTTTGCTCAGCTCTAGTTACCTTAATAGGAATGTAAAAGGAGAGAGACTTGATCCAACACTCCTTCGTGCTGGCACAGGAAACTCCGTTACTATTTCTGTGCCCATGTAACAGGCTTAGAGGTTCTAAACATTTCGTTCTTTTCACCTTTCCTCATTACAGGTCATTCCCTGTAATCCCTTTAGCATCTTTGTGGCCCTTCGCTGGATTTGTTCCAACTTGCCTGGGTCTCTCTTGCAGCAAGGTGCCCCGAATCGCACAGTGCGATGCCACAGCACTACGGGGGACAGTCACTCTGGAAAGCACACAGCCGGGCAGACATATGGACCAACTGAGCAGTAGCTTTGCCAGACATCAGGCTGCACATCAGCTCACATCATTTGATAGCTACTGTCTCACTGGGACCTCTCTGAACATAAGCTGCTTTTGCCACCGTGCTCTGCACAACATGAAATTTGGAGATTCTCCTTGTTCCGAAGTAGATCCAGTATCGTTTATAAACCACACACTGCTAATGGCCACTTGTTTTATCAAAGCCTGTTAATAACACTCATTTGTGCAGCCTAGCTCTTCTTTTTTCTACTCCGATTTTGTTCTGGTATCTTTCAGTTGCGTCAACTGTAAATTTGAGAACTATTCCTTTTACATTTCCCCCTAGGTCACTAATGAATATTTAAAACCAAAACACTGCCCTTTTGGGTACCACCTTTGCAGAAGGATAAAGAATGTCTCTAACCCTTCTGTTTACACTCTGTCAGCTAATCCGTGATTCATTTCACAGGATTTGTATCAAAACCAATTTGATCTAATTTCCCTAATAAGATCTTGCACAGCTTTGTGTCAAAAGCCCGTGCATGGTCCAGACAGTCTATACACTGCATTCCCTTTTCCCACTAATTACCTAATTGTATCAAGAAAGGTTATTGTCTGCTGTACTCCTCTTTCATAAACCCACTGCTGTTTATCACTAACAACATTGTTAGCCTTTACGTGCCTGTAGCTGCCCTCAGACAAGCATGCTCCGAACCCAGTGATTCTGGGTGTAAATACGCAGGTTTAGACCAAGTCAAGATCACACCTTAGGTTTTTATCCATTAGTGTTATCTCCCTCAGGCAGTGTTTTTGGGTTAATGTTACAAGTGTCTCCAATTCTTCTTTAGCCTTTCATCTTTTGCTATTTCTTTATAATGGCTGGACTCCTTATGAGTTTAATGTTCCCTTGAGAACAACAGCAATAATAAGAGAAGGAAAGACTACTAGATGGACAGGACCAGAAAGGGACAAAAGATCAGTGTTATAATATCAAGGCAGTAAATATTGTCCTCAATTTTTTTTTCTTTTAAACCTCAAGGATTGCAAGTTTGGGATCCATGCAGATAAGGCTATTTTACTGCACATCCTTTCAGTTACTTTTGCCAGAAAGCACAGCATCACAGAGTCACAGACTGGTAGGGGTTGGAAGTGACCTCTAGAGATCATCAGGTCCAACCCCCCTGCCAAAGCAGGTGCCTTATGCTAGGCTGCACAGGTAGGCATCCAGACGGGTCTTGAATATCTCCAAAGAAGGAGACTCCATAACCTCTCTGCGCAGTCTGTTCCAGTGCTCCGTCACCCTCACCGTGAAGAAGTTCTTTCTTATGTTTGAGTTGAACTTCCTGTGTTCCAGTTTTTGGTCATTGCCCCTTGTTCTCCCACTACCCACCACCGAAAAGAGTTTGGCCTCGTCCAACTGTCTCCCACAGTTTAGATACTTATAAAGACTGATCAGATCCCTTCTCAGCCTTCTCTTCTCCAGGCTGAAGAGACCCAAGTCTCAGCCTCTCCTCACAGGGAAGATGCTCCAGGCCTTTCACCATCTTTGTTGCCCTCCGCTGAACTCTCTCCAGGAGATCCCTGTCTTTCTTGAGCCTGGGAGCCCAGAACAGGACACAGTACTTCAGATGGAGTCTCACCAGGACAGAGTAGAGGGGGAGACCACGCTTTTTTAATGCAGCCCAGGATGCCACTGGCCTTCTTGGCCACAAGGGCACACTGCTGGCTCATGGTCAACCTGTTATCCACCAGGACCCCTAGGTCTTTCTCTGCAGAGCTCCTCTCCAGCAGGTCATCCCCCTAACCTGTACTGATGCATGCGGTTATTTCTATGCTCACCTCTTTACCCCACTTCTGGATATGAGAATTACAGGGATTCGGTACTCTTTATCTATAAGCCTTCACCTGACTCAAGAGAAAACACTCACACTTGCTTAGCAAGACAGCCAGAACATAATCTGGCTTTGCAACAGAAGACAACTTTTCCCCATCAGAAGAATTCTCTATCCACCAAAGGTATCCACAATTCAGTAATTTAATTCCATCTGAGCATCTAAGTGCTGAAGCAAACCCAAGTATTTGACCCTGCACCATCTCCGTGCAGCACTCCCTATTCCAAACTGGATAACGGAAACTTTAGAGGCAACACTGCTGAGCTGCTCTAGTGGCTGATCCTCATTACGTGATCTTCAATAGGAAAGGCAAGGATAGCTCAGTGCTATACTCCAGTTTCCTGAAGGAAGGTAAGGAATGGGTATCAGAAGTTCTGACACGTAGACCAGGCCCTACACCAGTATTTTCTGATAAAAATCACACACTCACTAACCCAACATGTTGGAGATTTCCAACAATAACACTGAAATTGTCATTAAAATGAATGCTGAAATATAACTGTAGGACTAGTATCAGAGTATCAGTTGAGGGAAGGGGAGCACAATAGAACACTCAGGCCCTCCTCAGGCAAAACCTATTCTATCTGGGCACAAGGAGAAATGTAAAAGGTCAGAAATGGGCTTCTTTTCTGTGGTTCTCACAGTGGGATGTGGATTTCAGACAGAGTTTTTTTAAGGTCCTCTAAGATCTACCATCTGTCCTGGTTTCAGCTAAGAGAGAGTTAATTTTCTTCAAGAAAGTCAGTATGGGGCTGTGTTTTGGATTTGCGCTGGAAGCAGCGGTGATAGTGGAGATGTTTTTGCTGTTGTTGGGCGATGTTTACACAGAGCCAAGGACTTTTCGGCTTCTCGCACCCCCCCGCCAGTGGGATGGCGGGGGGTGCACAAGGAGTTGGGAGGGGACAGACAGAACACCTGACCCAAACTGACCAAAGGGGTATTCCATACCATATGACATCATGCTCGGTTTATAAGGGGCTTGGGAGGAAGAAGAAGGGGGGGGGCAGCGGCGTTCGGAGTGATGGCGTTTGTCTTCCCAAGTAACCACTACGCGTGACGGAGCCCTGCTGTCCTGGGGATGGCTGAACCCCTGCCTGCCGTGGGGAGTGGTGAATTAATTCCTTGTTTTGCTTTGCTTGTGCACGCGGCTTTTGCTTCACTTATTAAACTCTTGTATCTGAACCCACGAGTTTTCTCACTTTCGCTCTTCCGATTCTCTCCCCCTTTTCCAATGAAGGGGACTGAGCGCGTGTTTATGCAGTGCCCAGCCAACGGCTGGAGTAAAACCATGACACCATCAAATTGAAAACGCCAGCAGGTGAGATGCCTGTACAGCTTGTAACATGCAGGTGCCCTATTGCTGTCCTTGTGGAACTACACTTAGTTCTGAAGTCCATGATTAGGGAGTCCCCACAGTAGATTCAAATTTTACTGACAAAACCTGAGAATCATAGAATCGTAGAATATCCCAAGGTGGAAGGGACCCATAAGGATCATCGAGTCCAACTCTTGACTCCACACAGGACCAGTCCAATTGACTGAGAGCGTTGTCCAGACACTTCTTGAACTCAATCAGGCTCGGTGCGGTGACCACTTCCCTGGGGAGCCTGTTCCAGTGCCCAACCACGCTCTTGGTGAAGAGTCTTTTCCTGATTTCCAACCTAAACCTCCCCTGTCACAGCTTCATGCCATTCCCTTGGGTTCTATCACTGGTCACCAGAGAGAAGATTGCCATTATAACCATGCTCACTTCAGGTCCCAGCTTGTGAAAAAAATCCCACTCTTTAGATTGCACAGACATTTAAAAACCAATCATGAAAGACCAAAGAAGCTTTAATCTGCAGAAACACCAATGATTTAAACAGAGATAAAATATCCAACCTCTTCTCCAACACAGGCCTATTTTTGATACCAGTATTTGTTAGCCCAGATGACATAAATCTGCATTACTGCATGTATAAATGAGATGTGCATATCATGCCATGATGCCATTTGGGCAACACAGACTTTGTGGGCCACACGAGAAAGCTTTGCAACCCACAGCTAGCTGTCAAACAATATAGATCAGCTTCTCAAACACTGGCCACAACTCCAGTAACAAGTCAAATTTTGTCAGATGGTTTTTTTTAGATACAGGAGACAGAAATAAATAATGTTTTCCAAGTGGCAGGCTAGACATGACAGCTGCAATAACAGCCAGTGTAATTTTAGGTCACATATGCAAAGAGTTAATGTCATGGAGCCAAGATGTCCACACCTGTTGGGTGGCCAGTTCTTACCATGGAGAGCTCACATACACTCCCATCCCTGCTTCTCTACCACAAGGAGACACTCCCCACCTAGGGAGGCAAGGGGTCAGCATGCTCACTCATTTCTCCTGCTCTTCTACTCAATATGGACTTCAAAGGAGAGAGACTGGATACTCCTTGTCTTTGCTGACAGTTCTTCTCTACACAATAGTACAAGAATAATGGGATCTGCCAATGTGCCACTTTACTCCTGTATGGTGGATAACTGTGGATAACCGTATCAGCCACAGTCCAGGAAGGTTTTCTGGGCTTACTCTATCATACCGGAACATATCCTGTTCCCAGGGCAAACTTAATTTCGTTCTAGGGGTAGGCAAGAGCTTGGGTAGTACACGCATGATGGGCATGAGCATAAACATAAATCACCAAGTTAACAGGGCATAGGCTTTAGAGTTGTGAGGGTTTTTTTTTTTGTTTAAATCACAATATTTTGCATTCCTATAAAGGACAAGAGTCAGAACCTCAGATCAATCTAAATATTTTTCTCTGGAGTGCAGATACCATTTCTAAGATTCTGTCATATTTGCTAGCAGCAGCTCCCTTTGACTTGCGTGGGCTACACTTCTATTCTGTAGAGTAATGTCAAGCCCCAGACAGCCTGTTTGCAAGGCATTTGTCCATAATACACCCACACAAATACTACATACTTGTCTTTGGAACAAACATAAACCATAACTTAGCAAGAGACTGATGAGCTTGCTCTCTATTTGGAGTGGGAAGCATTGTGTGACTTCTACTCCATAGCATGAATACCAAACTGTAGTTCATAAACTTGGACTGTAATAAGGTTGTAATAAGGTTTAACAGTCAGCATTTTATGCTAAAAGAGCTACACCATCCTAATTCCAATCACAACCATTTTCTGTTGCTTTTGACTTTTCTGGCCATTAGGATCCAGCTTATTTTCTAAAAGTGTATCACACTTGGCCTTTCACTCTTTTTCTGAAAAGAGATAGATTTATTTTTTTGTAATTTGCTTTATAATTTAATAGTGGGTCAGGAGAAGAATTTTTAACTGAGGAACCTGAAGAAGCTAAAAAGAAAACATGTAAGAAAACCAGCAAAGTCCCACAGCTCCCCAACTGCAAGAGCCTATCTAGAGACCTGTGTCCCAGGGTCAGTTCCCCTGGTATTCCTGAAGAGAACTGGGTTGTATGAGATCCTCTTAAGTGCGTCGCTGGACGAGACCAGTTCTGCCGTGTAGACTGAAGGAACATATTCCTTGCACAGCAAGGGAGATGGAGGCCTAAGCTGGGCTCTACTGCAAGCTAAGGAGCTGGAGACAGCAAGTGCTCATATTCTGGCTCTTACACAAATAGTATTTGCTTGTCTAATGCCCAGGAGACATTTTATCTCTTTGACCCATTGCATAACCAGAGCCCAGTTACATATCAGTAGATCTTCTCTAGCCCAAGTTAGCTCATGCTGATGAAAGCTGCCACAGCAAACTGCCTGAAGGCTGCCTTAATGAATAAAAAAGGCTTCTCGTGGTCAGAAGACATTATAGATTTCCTACTAGCCTTCATCCCTATCCTCATTCTTGTAATTTCTCTTCACCCTTAGGATGACACTTTTGTTAGTAAATGGTAAGAAGTATTACACAGACCAAGTGACAACTAATCTGGAGATGTGACATATATTATCAGTTCACTCTCTTATTAATGCATTGTCTTTTGCAGATACCTTGCCCTCTGATGTACTAATGGCCCACCCTCCAGAGTGAATTGCTTTAGCACTTGAGCTAATGCACCCTGCTTATACTTACTGTTGATATCACAGCAAAACAAGGACTAGGATTGACTTGCTGTTCACTGTTTATCCAAATTCTGCCACCACTCTTTCCCCCGCACCCATGTTATCATTCTGTGTTTCACATTTCCACTTCTTCCCCCACTGTTTCTACCTGTGGAAGACTGCTCACACTAGTTCAACAATTCTGCCTGCGTAAAGCAAAGCTGCATCTCAATCCCTATTGAAATGCTCAGCTAGACCTTCATTTCTTCTTGAATGTCTGTCTTTATACTATGCCTATCTAGGGCACTTATAATCTATCTCTCTCTTAGTACCATCAGTGTCCTTCAGACACTTGTGAGTGAGACCTATACAACACCACATTCAGTAAAGCACACTTCAAACACTTCTGTATCAGAATTTTGCTTCCACCTTTTCAGCTGGGCACGGAAAGGAAAACCTCCAGTACTGCCATTTGTATCACATTGAGTTTTGCATCCCAGCCTGATCCCTTGTCTCATCTCACATACACCTTTCTTTCACTCACTATCCTTTTAGCATTTCTGAGATAAAATTGTCACCGTTGCAAATTCTTCAGCCTGAACTTCGTTGCATTTCAAGACATATACTGAAGGCACCCCTCCCTTCAACCTTGCCTACAATTCATGATGAATAATGGCAGGGAAAAAAGAGAGACCCAGAGGTATTGCTTAATTTCTTTAAGTGTTTAAGGAAGGAGTTAGGATGGGAGATACTTACAAATCAAGGACATCATCCTAGAAACAAATGTAGACTTAAAGAAATGTTAATTCTTATGAATACTAGTTTACTGAGAGGGGACTCTAAGTTTATTCAGACAAAAATCTGAATTTACGTGTTCTCCAATCTGGATGTATTTCAGAATTCTCTGAGTTTAACCTGTTATTTTTTTTGGAGGACTTCTGTTTCTTACACTTCAAAACTTCCAGTTCTAGTGGGACTATGCCTCCTTCTGGCACCCTTGCCAAGACAATCCAGACAGAATAGATGGGCTTTGCCTAGATTCCACCTGTAGCGCTCAGAGAAATCTCTAATTAAGTGCCTCATCATTAGAAACATTACTCAAAACCAGACAGATCCTGAAAAACTGACTGAAATTAGTTGCACATAAATTACAGCATGGAAAGTAACAATGAGCAATTAGTGCTTTTCAGTTTGAAGTCTTTTTTATCCCTGACTCTACAGAAAGCATTTCTAAGATGATGCAAGGTCCTGCACGTGGGTAGGCACAATTCCAAGCACAGCTACAGGCTGGGCGGAGAATGGATCGAGAGCAGCCCTGAGGAGAAGGACTTGGAGGTGCTGGTTGATGAAAAACTTAACATGAGCCAGCAGTGTGCGCTGGCAGCCCAGAAAGCCAACCATGTCCTGGGCTGCATCAGAAATAGTGTGGCCAGCAGGTCAGGGGAGGTGATTCTCCCCCTCTACTCCACTCTTGTGAGACCCCACCTGCAGTACTGCATCCAGCTCTGGAGTCCCCAGTACAGGAAAGACATGGAGCTGATGGAGCAAGTCCAGAGGAGGGCCACAAAGCTGACCAGAGGGCTGGAGCACCTCTCCTATGAGGACAGGCTGAGGGAGTTGGGCTTGTTCAGCCTAGAGAAGAGAAGGCTCCGGGGAGACCTAATCACAGCCTTCCAGTACCTAAAGGGGACCTACAGAAAAGCTGGTGAGGGGCTGTTTCTTAGGGAGTATAGTGACAGGACAAGGGGTAATGGGTTTAAACTAAAAGAGCAGGGATTTAAATTGGACATTAGGAAGAAATTCTTTACTGTGAGGGTGGTGAGGCAGTGGAATAGGTTGCCCAGAGAAGTTGTGGAGGCCCCATCCCTGGAAGTGTTCAAGGCCAGCTTGGACAGGGCTTTGGGCAACCTGGTCTAGTGGAGGGTGTCCCATCCCATGGCAGGGGGGTTGGAACTACATGATCCTTGTGGTCCCTTCCAACTCAAACCATTCTGTGATTCTACGATACAGTAGTAAAGCAAGATAACAGTATGAGAGAAAACACTGGATCTGGCATAAGGGAGATGTCCCAGAATCCCTGGAAAACTAGAAGTGGGGGTGAGTTGGGCTGTCGATGAGGATGGAGGTACAAGAAGAGAACTGCACGGGGTCAGGGACAGACAAGAAAGCTGTGCTACACATTGAGGCTGAGATACAGCACTTGAACAAGCAGAGAAATGGAGTACAGGTAACTGTAACTCCATGGAGTACTGGATACAGGTAACTGTAGACAGAGCTCCTTTCAAGCGAATGAACACCACAAGTTTGAAGAGAGGAGGTGATACATGGAAACACCCAGTTTCCTTCTGCACATCTTAGTCTGCTGTAACTTACAGGATTATCTTTAGCTACCTATTTAAGATAACCTCAATGTTCAGTTCCGCTGAGTCTTTAAAATCCCACCTTTGATAGGTATTTACCAGATCTCTTACCACACACTGCATATATTAAGTAGCCTGTTGTAGCTGACCCAAATTCCAGCTTCAAACCCTAATGACTTGTTCTAAATCCACTTCATTCATCCATCTTCCAGACTGTTTGTCCTCATTTCCTTTGACTGACAAAGTAGCTTCCAGTCCACTCAGGTTGAACCTTACCAGAGGCCCCAACAGTGTCCGGCTTTTTTACTTGCCTGAACCAAGAGATGAGGAGGAGACCATGGCCAACAAACCACTTTTTAGGCAGAAAACTGTAACAGAACAAGCAAAATAAAAAAAACAATGCCCCAAACAAATTCTACAGCAAAATACTTTTAAATTACCTCCATTTTTCTCCCAAATTGGCATCACCATTTGAAAATTTAACTAAATGTGATTACAAAAAAAACCACACAAAAATATTCCTTTCTGTCGTAGCGAATGCTCTCCTTATCCCAGAAAGTTTTCACTTTTCCCTGTTATTACTTTGGGACATGAAAGAAAAAACCGCAAGCTTGCAAGATCTTCACTTCTCGTTCCCTGTCTTTAGCTCCCTACTTATGGACAAGCAGAAGCCAACAGACAGCAAGCAGACAGACAGGCAGACAGGCGCCCAGGGCAAAGACATATAGTTGCTTCTACACTTTCATATAGTACCTTTCTGAGATAGGCTTAAATGTTACATAGCTTTATTCTGTAGGGTATCTGTGCGTAGCAGGTATGCATACATATAAATTTATTGTGCAAATACACACAAACCCCCTCTCACATTTCTCCTTTCCTCATTACATGGATGCACCTAGATACTAATCCAGCAGCTTCGCTACAGGAGCCAAACTATGACTTCATACTTCCAGACCATCACCGTGAGTGTTCAGACCTTTATAGAAAATATAATGCACTACAGCAAAAACAAACAATCAAAAAAATGCTGCCAGAGTGACATCATGCTGCAGTCTGCACCTTCAGTCACAGCCCTGTGTCTACCAGAGCATGAGAAGAAGACCTCACATGATTTTACTGATCAGTCTGCACTCTGATCTCATACTTAAGAACTGTTTGTTCTCTGTCCAGAGGTCTGGAACCCTTCACAGACACTACTAGGAGTGGGGCTGCCCTCTTCAAAACAGGAACCCCAAAAGAAGCAAGTTTCAGGAACTGATGGCCCAGTGTGACCCAGCCCAGCCCACCCTGCCGGCACGTCCTCCCCGCTGTGCTTGTTCCCTTTGCCCTTGGAATGCTATCACTTATTATCACGCTGACTTCTCCAGATGGGGCATTTTGGCTATTGATCTGATAAATAAACAGCCTGCTCGCTCGATCAAAATGTTATTTTGCATTTCAATTACTGTTCACTAATGCAACCTTCATCCCGCCAAGAGCGCTGCTGGCAATGACACTCGACCTGGCACAGGCGTTTGCAAGCAAATTCGGCAGTGCCTGCTGCAAGCACCTAACGGGATTACCAACCTCCATTAGATGCATAGAAAGAGGAGGAGATGGAGAGACAGTACTGAAGGGGAACAGACATGTGCAGAACAGAAGGTGTGAGCAACCTGGACAAGGAGTAGGGACAGGCAGAAGCACAAATCCATTTACAACACAGCTTTGTCAAATATTTTGACAGTGAGAGGTCCTGGAAGCTAAAGACATTCCCTCCAGTGGACAACCCTGACAGCTCATAGCAGATAGACTCAGCTCTCTGTGTGTGAGCCGTGCAAGAGTTCAGAGCAATGGGAAATGGCAATCAATGTCTGGTGACAAGCCAGCAGCAAGCACTGCAAACCCATCAGGGCAAACAGGGTCATTTCTAAAGCAAGTTTTGCAGCCTAGCTCCACTGGGGTTCAGTAGGCCCTAGAGCTGGATGCAGGATGCTGTGTGTAAGACTGCAGGGACTAAATCCTCTTAGTCCTGGCTGGATTCTGCAGTATAGTGGGAAATGTGACTGCCTTTAGAGAATCTGGTGGTGATATACCAAGAAAGGATCATCCAGAGGTGGTGGTAAGAATTGGATCTTGGTACATGTTGGTGTCTATTAATTCAGCACTCTGTTTACATCAGGGAATCCTTTGCCACATCCCCACACTGGTTTCACTCAAACCCTGTCTACAATGGGAAACACAGCACAAATAGCAAGTCAGTGAGCGGCCACCAGCAGTGAGATTGGGCGTGACTGTATGGTTATGAGAATGCTTCTAGTCTCAAGCTCTTCTGGCGACATGATGTACAGGTAGCTGTTTTTGCAAACCAGGTAGCTGGTTTTGCACCAGACTCCTGCTACATGATGCAGAATGCACCTTGGCCCCTTTTTCCTATCTAAATTCCTATATGACATGTAACGTATCACAGAAATGACACAACCATTTACCTACGCATGCAAATGGTAGTCAGTGCTTTCACCACCCCCTGCACAGTGTGTCTATCTTGGACTTAGCTCCCAGGTGACAAGGCAATATAAATAGTCAAGAAAATGCATTTCTCTCAATTTCCAGAGATCCTTTGACAAAGACCTTTCAATAGACCTGGACAAATTTCTCGCATTTCACTACCAGACAGCATCCAGACTGAAACTGCCAGTCATCCATGAGTTAAAAATAAACAAACCCATGTGACACCCTGACATTATATAAACAAAATGCTAAGTATAACACGCTGAATGAGATCAATGTGATGCATAAAGACAGGATCTATAACTCCACACACTCACACTTCATCTGCTCTCTGTGCCCAGCCTCCCAGTTCCCTCTGCCCTTGGCAAACTAGGCCTGTGACCCACACCCATCTCTCTCTGGCCAGGTCTATGCTGTAGACCTTGCTCTCCCAGATCTGTTTCTGCCCATCCTTTCTCTGAGCCCACTCTTGGGAGCAGAGTTTCTGGGAACCATTCCACACCTAGATCACATCTCTCCCCAACCACTATGCATCCATGCCCCAAACACAGTCCAAGGACCCATATACATGTTATGATTCTTAGTCATTGGCTCAGTACTTACAACACAGGACAGTGATGTACAGTGTCCCAAGCCCTTAAAATGCAGCCAAAATGTTTCAAAGTCTAACTCCAGCCTCAGCACTAATCTTCTCGTAGTCTTCAGCAAGTCACTGCAGCTCTCCAAGACACTACTTCCCCAACTGAAAAGCAAGGATGTAGTCCTGAATGACCTACCTCTCAGGAACATCGTGAGAGTTAATCAGCAACTATGACTGAAAGAACGGAGCGTGCAGATGAGTGTGCTAAACAGAACGATGGATAGATAAGCCCAGTGCTCACATGATGGCCTCTGCTCCAGGTTATCAGCAGAATTTGAACCTCTGTCTTCAGCACTGCAGCTCAGAGGTTTGCCTGTGTAAGTAGTGAATAGTTAGTTTTCCTGCATGTAAGCTAGCCCAAAGAATAAAACAGTGGCTTCACAAATCTGTCTGTATTATACAGACAAATTCTGACCTCCTCCTACATCTGACTGTACTTTAAGTTCAGTCCCCTGTGACCCAGTCTACACAATAACCTTATCTCTAATACTGCCTAATCCTATCTCCATCTCCCTAGGTGCTATTTCACACACCAACTGCCTCCTGATCACACCTCCGTACAAACCATTTTTCCTTATCCTTCGCAGTTACACTTCACTACCAGCTTTTCATCAAAAATTCATTTTGTTTAGAAATGCTATTCTGTTTCATTACAGAACTAAGTCAATTTTGGCAACGTTTTGTATGATAAGATTTCCAAAACAACTGTCAAGAAAATGAGATGTTTAATTTTGCTTTGTTCCTAGCACTTCGTTTAGTCTGCCATGTACTGCCTTATGTGTTCTTCGACCAACCAATCGTACAATTGTTTCAAGAACATATCAAAATAAAATATTGGAAGATTCCTCAAAATAAACTTCATTGGAATTTCCACTTTGCTTAAAATTTCAGGTTGCAGACAGATTTGGGGTGAAATAACATTTTGAAAAAACAAATATTCTGTGAAGGAAGATCCTAATTTTCAGGTAGCTGCACTCCCTGTACCTTCTACATTGTCCTCTGCTTTCACTTTACGTAGCAGGTCTCTCTATTTATATGCATTCAGAAGCATCTATGTTCCAATGTACACAGAAACATGTTGATACTTCTGGAAATTCAAGAGTACCGTGGAAGCGGTGCCATCAATTTGCATAAAACGGTCATCTTGTATTACTCATTCCTTTTCACACAGTAGGGATTAACCATACGTCATCAAGGAGCACCCCACAGCCAAAAATCAACCCCTTCGTTTTGAAAGCCGAGTGCTGCTGGAGAAAACCAGCTCTGCTTTTCCATCTGGTGCCATTTAAGCTTTACCCCGTTCTTTCTGCATCACAATGAAATCACTGCTGGCATGTGATCAGAAGCTCTGAAACCCTGGCTCCCTATCAACTTAGAAAAATTGACCTGGACGTTTTATCCACTTTGATGAGACCTTGAATGAAACTTCTTTCTCATTCACTCATGGCAAGGAGTTCTACTTCTTAGCACCTCTGTGAGCCACAAAACAATGCTTCATTTTACAACTTGCTAAGGGAAAATTGTTGGAATTGAGTGTAAGTATCTTACCTGCCACCTGAACCCTGCCCAGAATTTTGTAGCTACACTGGAAATAAATCACAAGTAGTTGGGACAGTATCCTATCTCTTTATTTAAGCCTTGATCCAAGTACTGTTGAAATTAAGTCACGATTTCTATTGATCTGAACAGGAACTGGACCTCAGGATCTGAAGAGTCATCTGAATGTTGAACGCTGCAGGCACCCCATACTGTTCATCAGATTTGTGGAGACTTGTCTTCTAGTGTTAACCTACTCCTTCAAACACACTTTTATTTCAAATGTTCAAGGGAAGGAAAGCAAGATGAACAAATCTTTCCCAGTAGATGGCTTTCTCAGAAATCCCCACTTACAATAATAAACACTCTTCTCCTGTCAGTCACACTGCACAGATTGATGGCCCTACCCAACCATTGCAAACCATGGGGTACAGTGAATCTATACACACATCTCCACCTGCGGGTGACATTCACTGACCTGAGCATCCCTTGGAAGCCACCTTGCTGCCAGCTGTGACAGGCTTCTCCACCCTGTGCACTTCACTACAGAGAGCAATTCAGCAACAACAGGCTTCCTAAAAAGATCTCTAATAGGGATTCATTTATTTCCTTGGATTCCTCCTAAGCAGATAACTAGCCCAAGGGCTAGGTGCCTCTGACAACTGTCCTGCTTGCAAAGAAGAGGTAAATTCAATCCATGCTCAAGAAATCTTCTCACATCCCACCCTGGAAATAGTATTGTTCTCAAAACAGGATGAATTTAAGGAATCCAAGCTGCAAATCAAAACAGATAGAAGTAGCAAAACCATGTCCCATGCTGCACGAACCACCTCCCCAGAGAGAATTCCAGTCCACAGGGTTAACAGTAGCTACTTCGAAGGAAAATCATGGCTCATCTCAGCTACTCCTGAACCGCCTGTTCTGATTTCCTGAGGTACTGGCTGCGGTGCTGCTCAACACTTCGCATTCACAGCAAATCTGGTACAAAATAGGCTGGATCAGCAAGGGAGCCACAGAGACTGGATCGCAGTGCTGGGAGAGGTTGTTCCTGACTCTGCACAAAGCTGGTGCAAATATGAACATCAATGCTCATTTTCCTGGGTTTTTGTGTGCGTAATTTAGCTGAGGTGTTTAAGTTCCTGACAAATCTGCAAACACTTTAACGTTCCTCTGCCCCTGCAGAACTGCTGGATAGAGTTTCAGGCCACGAGTTGTTGAGAGAGCACCTTTTGATAGGCTCCTTCCAAATACTAAAAGGAAACAGCCAAATTTGGTACAGCAAAAACCTCACACAATTACAACATGAGATCCCTTCAAAGTGACTCATGGCCTGAGCCCTGCTGAGGGACACCCAACCAGTTAGACATGGGACAAGGTTGTAAATACGAAGCATATTTCCTGCAAACCTACACTCTCTGATTATCTTGGAAGACTAAAACAAAGACTGAAGTTGTTTTGTCCAGCTTCAACCCTGAGCAGTGGAAAACATCTCTGTTTAGCAAAAGCACTGTCTTGCAAACCTGGGACATTATTCAGGGCTTGAGGACTTCCACCATTCCAGATAAA
Source organism: Psophia crepitans (assembly GCA_013399095.1). Taxonomy (NCBI): domain Eukaryota; kingdom Metazoa; phylum Chordata; class Aves; order Gruiformes; family Psophiidae; genus Psophia; species Psophia crepitans. The sequence continues at coordinate 124,435 of VWZZ01000462.1, forward strand.
TTAATTTTGGTCATAGCTAGTTAAAAATCAGAAAGAAGGCACATTTAAAAGAGCCACTCTGCATTACATCATCCCCCTCCCCTTCACATTGTGTCTGGAGAAGCAGAGGCTGAAGTACCACTGGAGAAGAAAGGGGAGTTATGGATTCTGGTGTATCCCATCAGAGCAGTGTTTATTCTAATCAATCAACTGAAAAAAGAGCAGCTGAGAGTAATTATTAATAATCAACTAAAATTGGATTATTTCTCTGCACTGCAGTGTTGTCTGGATGGGGAGGCTGGTGTAGAAAGTTCATCAGAGCAAGCTACTGAAATAAAATTGCTGACCTCAGCAGTTCATCAGAGTAGGTGGAAAAAAGAACTTCAACTAAGCATATGGTATACTGTCTGCACAGCATGAAGGCTAACAAAAATAATTATTGGGAGGTGGCTGAACTTAAGTATATGAATCAAGACATATATCCAGTTGTATATCCAAATGACAGCAGTAAGACCTACTGCCAAAGCCTTCCATTGCTGAGGTATCTGTTTTTGTGACTCCTCATACGTGAAAGCATAGGCAGCTCCCTCTTCCAAAATGCAACACTCGAGATGAAGGGGCTCAAATCTTTTCTGAATATGTTTTGGCCTCTCTGAAGCTGTGGTCTGGGCTGATTTTATACTCAAGCAACAGAATGGAAAGATGTATCATAAAGGGACCACTATACCAAACATTTTGCAACATACTAAAGCCAGGAAATTTGATGTTACTCTGCCTAAAACAACCATAATGTGGCACTGCACAGAGACAGTCGTATTCTCAAACAAATACTGAACTGCAACTACAGAACATGCACTTTTACTGCAAAAACACTGTCTCAGTCAACTCAATTCTTAAACACGTAGGTGCAACTATACTACTCATTTATGCCCATGAGTGCCCTGCCTATGCAATCACATGTGCATCTTGTAAGTACTTTGTAAACATGATTTGGGAGACTCCATTTAAAAATGTAAGTCAGACATGATATTAGTGGCCAGACTGGGCATAAACTAGTAAAGGTCCCTCACAACAAATGGCACTGTACCAATTTATAAAATTTAGGCAGCAAGTCCTAGAACACTATACTCTTGACAAGAGGAAATAGTACCCAGCTGCAAGGGAAATACAATACCACGACTGAAGGAGGCAGAACTCAGTTTTCTGACATCTGTGTATGCAAGACCTTAGCCATGAAACTGAACTAACACAGCAAACACTTTGTGTTTAACAGCTTACTAATTACATTTTCAAATTAAATATTTACTTCTATATTGAGTATTTCTATAGCACCCAACAGATTCCAAGATGAGTTACTCCCTCATTTACTTCAACAATTTCTTAAATTAAAATAATCCTTTATTTAAAAGGGGCCGAGGGGAATCCGGAAAGTTTCTTCCCTGCCCCCATAATGGTTGGATCATGCAAAATGCTACACAACCCCATTACATATCACACAGGAATAAGGGATCTGAAGAGTGAAAGTTAGCTATAAAGCAGGCAGTGGAAGTACATATCTACTCCACTAAGTCTAATGATCCCCAGAGTAGGCTTCTACATACCACCTGCAGCAAAACACTGCTTTCACTGTCCCACGGCAAACACCAGCTGTGCTCATGCATTTATTTCTTTCTAACATATTTTTTTTCTGTTTCAGGAAGTAAGGAGGAAAGGAGAAAGAAATGATTTAATATTTGAGTTGAATCAGTCCTTAAAAGTTTTGATAGTAGGGATGATCTACCAGGGCAAAAGCATACTGTTACTTCTGCAATGCTGGTGCCCGCTTTAGGCACTGGTCCACAGAGCAGGATGAAAGAACAGGAAGAGGAGAAACAGTTCTGAAAAAACACCACCTCAAGTACTCTCTGTTTGCGTGGCAAGAAAGGGTTAAGCCTGCTTTGACGATCACTTTGTTCTCCATGGTTTGTGCAAAGCCAGCAATCAATCTTCTCCCTTTCCTCCTTTTTTTCCTGGGAACCACTGCAGGAATATCATGCCCAGGATCTTGTTTAAATCCATGGCTCTTCTCTGTCAAGTCAATTCTTCCCATCCTCCCCCAATGCACTCCCTCCCCCTCTCCCCGAAAAGGGGCCTTCTGAGCTCGTTTTGCTAATGTATTCTCAAACCAAATTAGGGGCTCTGACTCTCGGTGAAGTTCGTGAGTTAGTTGCCGCGATGCACTGAATTAAAGATACCATCTCGGACTCAAATCAGATTAGAGCCCACACACACACATGCAAAAGCCCACTTTCTAATCAATTTTATAAAGGGCCTTCAGCAGAGATACACTAATGGTATTGAGCTAAGATCTTTAAACTAAGTGTGCAAGAAGTCTGCAGAGATAAAATGCACACTGTATTAAAGAGAAAGCTCCTCACTGTGCCCTTCCCACCAAGAACTCTGTGCACGTTGGAAGAGCACCTCAAAACACAAAACAGCTCTCCTGAATCAGAGATATTCCCTCCTATCCTCCTCTCTTGCCTTCCTCCTTCAGACCTTTAAGTTCTTGCCTTCAGTTGCTTCCTGTCAAGCTGCAGCAGCAGGTTGCCACACAGAGGGCAGAGGAGACAGAGGGTTGTGAAGCCCTGGTATGTGTTAGAAATTAGACATGATGAGAACATGTGAACCCGTTTAGGCCTGTCCCATGAATCCATGTAAGAAATGGGCAAGGTGGATGATCTGCTGACCAAGTTCAAGGCGAAGTCCTACTTTAACACATGCCCTGCAGTAACACACAAGACATTAGGCACTGTCCTGGTGCTTGGCACGTAGAACTGGGATGCCACAACAGCCTCGTCCTGACAGGGATGTGACTGAGTGTATGGGAAAGGGCTCCCTTTAGAAAGCAGCAGCTGCACACACCTGGCAGCTTCACATCCTTCTCTCCTAATCTCTCTCGGATTAGCAGCGTAAATTCTCATCTGCGGCAGCACATTTCCCCCTCTGAAATCAACGTTCTGGTTTGAAATGGGGCACCCAGGAAAAGAAGAGCAAGAAGACGTAAGGAAAAAATGTTAGGTAAGATTGCCCACCGAAGGTGACTATGAAGGGGAGGCAGAAAAGAGTTTATAAAAGAAGCTGCAGTTGGTGATTTAATAGCCCGTCTGTTGCTCAGTCACCAACAACCAGAGAATAAACCAATCTGAGAAGACTCTGGTTTTGCAAGATTTTCTGTGTCAGATCGGGGAACAACCTTCTGCTCTCTTTTAGTATTTTCAGTAAAAGCATTTCAGAACATTTCTCACATGTTACAAACCAAATCTCAGAACCCAGTATCGGTCTTTACAACTATTTGCTTTCTAAGACAGTTTCTAACAAAAGGACAAGAGGACACTTGCTAAGGTCACAGAAAATCTTTACAAAAATCACTTCAAAAATTGGAATTCCTCTTTAGCTACGAGGAAATATGCTGCTTAGATCCTGAAAAGCTCTCAGATGATCAGAATGTTCTGAATTTCAGAAATTCTGGTTGGCAAATTGAATTGTGACATCTTACATATGCAGCAGACTCCCCTGAAAACCCTGACAAAAATACACCAATCACAAAATAAATTTCTCTGACCAACAACTAACTAACACACACACGCAAGCCTAACTATGCACGAGAAGAAACCACTTGAACTTTCACAGGGCCAACCTTCAGCAGAGGGAGTCTTCCCCTTGGTTTTCAGACAGCTGCCTAGAGTTTGGAAGGATACAAGGGGTTTCCTGCAGCAGATCCCAACTGTACCTTTTAAGGGACTGCAGCAACATTTTTCCAGGAACTTGAGCTCTGCTCACTGTTAGCACAGAACAGAGAGGATCATAGGTACCTTTACAGTGCAGAGCCATAGCAGAGAGACCACGACTCCCAGCCTGCTACACTCCTTCTTCATCTGCATAGCTCAGAGTAAAACCTGTAGTTTGTATGGGCTGCTCCTCCATATTTACCTGCATGCGTGCATGCCGGATGTAATCCAAAGGCTGCATGAAACCAGCAAGTGCCCTTCTGACCACAACCAGCTCCCCTATCAGTCACTCACTCACCAGCTTTCTCTAAACAGAGTAAGAGGACCTCAGCAAGAGAACTGTGGCAGAGATGGGGTCTGACTGCCCTACACAGAAGTCTTGCTGAGCAAAATTTCTCAGAGCTCAGATGGGCTCCACTTTCCCTGAGACAGCTTCAGGCCTCACACCACTGTGGAGTTTCACAACGGTCATGTGCTGAGGATGACGCCAGTTTTCAATGCAATTAACCTTTCCAGTCTAATAAAATGCCTCTACTGGCTGTGGTGGCAGCAAGGAGCCCCTTGACTCTGGCAGGCTCCTGAGGATGGGTTATCGAGGTTGCAGAGCATTACTGCTCCACTTCTATTTGCAGGCTGCAGCTAATCAATGCCAGACCTGAAAGGAGTAGGCAATGCCAGCCCCAGCATCGTACTCCAACATCTTATTGATCCCTGGGTGAGGGAACTTGGGTCTGCGCCCATTGATCTGCTGTGTCACAGGCAGTGTTCTTCCAGGAACACACCCCAGGCAGCAGAAGCACACAGCTGGGAGAAAGGGAAAAATTCCTCAGATGGGAAAGCATAAGGGCTATGTGATCCAAAGGCAGCAAACTGCCCTGTGGCTTAGGAAGAACCAGATCTGGGATGGAGCCTCAGGCTTTTTTGCTGTTTTATTCTCCTTACTTAGCTGGAATAAGACAGGCACAACAGCTGTCCCAGGGGTGGGTGATGACTACTGTATCCTGAGGGCTGATGCTTTTGAGTCACTTTCTTCCTTTCAAGCTGTTGAGCTTTGGGAAGTGGTAGTGTTGGGGAAGGGGCAGGGTGAAAATCTGATAGTACATGATATTGCCCCAAACACTACTGCCTGTGGAGAGAGGGAGGGACAAAGTGACAGGTATCTTTGCTTTTCACATCTAGCCATCCTGCCAATACACCCCCCTGGGATTTCAGTCTTGGAGTTCTGAAGAACTACAAACCTGACCCACACCTGCCTACGACTTTAAGTCTCTGCTGAGATTTGCCCTGCAGTGCTCAGTCCATTCCACTTCTTTAATTCCAAACCTGACAAAGACATGTCACCAAACTTAAGCACTCAAAATTCTAGAACTTAAATTACACCCTTGAACAATTATTAAAATGCCTTTAAAATCAGGAAATTCTGCAAACAAAAAAATATTGTGTGGGTTTTGCATCTGTTTCAGTTTTCTGGGTTAGTTGCATGCTCCCAAGCCATGATGTCAAACTTCGCTCTGCAATGCTGAGGGCAAGAAATTTGCGTTAAGAAACAAAATCATAACTGCTACATTACTCACCTCGAGAAAGAGGCCTCTGATCAAATATTGCTAGATTACAGGCTCCTCCCTTCTCCATCTTTGTTGTTTTTCTTCTTTCAATAAAGGTTGCTTTTACTTGCACTGTCAGCTTTATTTTCACATACCTTCCTCATTCTGTTTTACAAACTGTTGCTGTATTTTTCAAATACCCAGTGTATCTTTCAAACACAGATCTGGTTCAAACTTCTAAACCACCTAAGTGTTTTCTGTCTTCCAGTGTGATAAAGATACAGCCAGGACATATTCAGGACTCAGCTCCATGTCCTACCTGAAAGTCTAGTTCCTTTCCATATACTCACTCATTGCAAAATAAAGAAAAGGAAGAAGAGCTACCAACCAGCTGGCCTTAGGAGCTCTGAGATGTGTTGTCCATGCACACCTTCTACTGGTAGACTTTCTTACTTTATGTGTAGACATCATGGAGCAGCATATACTTCCCAGAGAATCTCAATATTCAAAGGCAGAGGGGCAGGGGACAGAACATGTATATGGAAAACACACTGTGAAGCAATTTCATTATTGTTAACATCCTTAACAATGCTGGGCTATTCTACTTCACCTGGAGGTCAGTCTGGAGCCTATCATTATACAAGGCAACAATCTTCAGATGGAAATATTGTAGTTTGACCCAGCAGGCAGGTACACCAACCAGACAGCCATTCACTTACTTCACTCTCCAGAGGATGGGGGAGAGAATCGAGAAGAAAGAAGGTAAAACTCATGGATTGAGATAAAGACAGTTTCATAGGACACAAAAGGAAGAGAATAATAATAATAAGAAGAATATACAACACAAGTGAAGCACAGCATAATTGCTCACCATCTGAAGCCAATGCTCAGCTCATTCCTGAGCCACAGTATCTCCTGGCCAACCTCCAGTTATATATGGAGCATGACACCATATGGTACGGAATATCCCTTTGGCCAGTTTGGGTCAGCTGTCCCCTCCCAGCTTCTTGGGCACTCCTTGCCTTCTCGTTGGTAGGCCAGTATGAGAAGCTGCAAAGTCCCTGACTGCTTGATATCAACTAAAAACATCAGTGTGTTATCACCATTATTTTCATCCTAAATCCAAACCACAGCAACTATACCAACTGCTAGAAAGAAAGTTAACTCTACCCCTGTCAAAACTGGGACAGGAAATCACTGAGGTTTTTTTAACTTCTGGCTATAGGAAAGAGGAGTTGAAGAAATCTAGGCCTCTGTACGTGAAAGGACAAAAAGCTTCTCATACCTGGCATGTTCAGTGATATCTCAACTCTCAAAGAGCAATTTCTCCCCTTATCATTACAGAAACAGACTGTCACATTTTAGCTCTAGTGGGTGTCTCAGGATGGCTAGAACTGAACCCAACATGAGGAAAAGGATCTCCTACGCCAGTCAAAATACTTCACAGACTTAGTGCTGCACTTCAGGGTCAGTGATGTGTGGTCCCATTTTCCCAGGAAATTGAGGGAAGGCTGCTGAATGGCACCCTCTCACAATAAAGTGCTGCTGATGGTGGCAGTTTCCAGACAGGTGAAGATAGAACGTTAGCGTTGAAACCACAGCCATTAGATGGTGAAGGAAGGAAAACAGCAGTAAAATTTCTGTTGCAGGTACCACTAAGCTTTGCTTCGGTCTGAATGGAACCATACAGTTGCAAAGCACATCAGACAAACAGATGGCGAACAGGGACTATTTGAAAACTCCCAATATAGAGATTTCCAGTGTCAGCAACCCACAGGCCTCCTTCTCTGATACTGGTGCCACGTAAAGTTTCCTTACTGGAACCTTCATTTTAAAGAGCTTTGTAGCCACTCGGGTCCTAGATTTGAGAAGTAAAGACTGCAGAGCTGCCCTGGAGATAAACCTGAATAGTAGCTTTGCCCTACTTAATGACCTGGGAAATAATTAACCCATCAATATTGCCCTTCAAGTTACAAAGCTCCCCAGAAGCACAGAGGCTTATAGAATCATTAAGGTTGGAAGAGACCTCAAGGATCATCTAGTCCAACCGTACCCCTACCACCTATTACACACTAAACCATGTCCTTAAGTATCACATCCAACCTTTCTTTAAACACCTGCAGAGACAGTGACTCCACCACCTCCCTGGGCAACCCGTTCCAATGCCTGACCACTCTTTCCGAGAAGAAGTTTCTACTAATCTCCAACCTAAACCTCCCCTGGTGCAACTTGCAGCCGTTCCCCCTTGTCCTGTCACTAGTTATCTGTGAGAAGAGGCCAACCCCCAGCTCACCACAACTTCCTTTCAGGTAGTTGTGGAGGGCAATAAGGTCTGCCCTGAGCCTCCTCTTCTCCAGATTAAACAGTCCCAGTTCCCTCAGCCGCTCCTCATAAGACCTGTGCTCCAGCCCCTTCACCAGTTTTGTTGCCCTTCTCTGGACACGCTCCAGGGCCTCGATGTCTTTCTTGTAGGGAGGGGTCCAAAACTGGACACAGTACTCGAGGTGCGGCCTCACCAGGGCT
>VWZZ01000462.1:132557-153515 GCA_013399095.1 Psophia crepitans
TGTCAAAGGCTTTGCTGAAGTCTAGGTAGACTACATCAACAGCCTTTCCCTCATCCACCAGGCAAGTCACCTGGTCATAGAAGGAGATGAGGCTGGTCAGGCAGGACTTGCCTTTCACGAACCCATGCTGGCTGGGCCTGAATCCCTGGTTGTCACGAGCATGGCATGTGATTGCCCTCAAGATGACTTGCTCCATGACCTTCCCTGGCACCGAGGTCAGGCTAACAGGCCTGTGGTTCCCCGGATCCTCCTTACGATCCTTCTTATAGATGAACGTCACATTAGGAAGCCTCCAGTCATCTGGGACTTCTCCGATTGACCATGACTGCTGATAGATGATGGAGAACAGCTCGGCAATCACATCCGCCAGCTCCCTCAGCACCCTCGGGTGGATCCCATGTGGCCCCATGGACTTGTGGCCATCCAGGTGGAGTAGTAAGTCTCTCACTGTTTCGACCTGAATTGTGAGCAGTTTATTCTGCTCCCTGTCCCTGGTAGAATTCAAAAGCTTTAACTCAGCCAATCTGGGGCAAAGCAACACTGCCGATCAGGGGAAGGCCTGGCTGAAGAGAGAGGAGAAGCAAATCTTTAGTGGCTCAAAGCAGCACATGATGGAGTCCTGGGAAGCCCCGGACTTCACTAATGAGACAGAGCCAACCCAGAACAAGATGGGAACAATGAGAGATGGGGTAAATGAGAAATTACCTGTCTGAAAACTCCAAAAGATGGCAGAAAACCAGAAAAATAGGTTCTGGTAACTGTAAATCAGAGGCAATCTGGATCAGAGCAGCACATCTGCCTCAAAAGGAGGCAGTCAACAGGTAAGCAAGAAAAACACTTTGTCCTTTATGACTTGGACACAGAGTATGAATAGCGGCAGGGCACAGTCAGTGCGATATAAATGCTGCCAGGGTAAAAAGGTCTCTGAAACTAGTGCTTACCCATGCAGTGCAATATACAGCGACCTCCTCTCAAAGGAGGATATTTTACAGAACTACAAAATGTGCTTATCTCCAATATCTGAGTGTGCAAATCAGAACTGCCACTTGCAGTGTAAGTTAATATATACACATAGGAACATGCTTGGAAAAGAGGCAAGTCTTTGCCATTCATCCAAAAAGTCTGTGTCAAGGTAGCACTGATGCATTTGCACAGCACATTAGCTTTCATCTTGACTACAGAAATTGAAGCTAAAAGGCTCAACACATGGCACCTATCTACAGGAACTTCCTTCCCACCAAAGCAAAAACAGAGAACAATCTAATTTGTGGGATGGTGACTGGAACAGGGCAGGTTGTATCATTCAAGGCATTATTCTCATTATAAAAGCACTTCACAGACTCAAAGCGTTAGGCAGTGTACTGGGTATTAAAGATCTGTTTTTGTCCATAAGAACTTGCATTCCTAAGACAGACTAAAAGAAAGAAAATGTTTCAATGCAAAATTTACAGACAGAGAGAGAATCAGAGACTTGAAGTGTTTGCTCAGTTCACCTCAGTAGGTTATAGAAGAGCTGGGAACTGGGCTTCGAACCTGATCCAGGCTTTAGACCATCCAGCCTCCTTAAGAAACAGTAAGTGGGAGAGCAGCTTAACCACAGGAGTTACTTTGTGTGCTTCCAAGCATTACGGATGTCCTTCATTTATTGGTGAGGACATACTACCACAGAAAAATCAATATCCTTAAAAAAAAACACCCCACAATCCAACAAAAAGCACAGTTCACATCTGCAAAATCTTTTCAATTTACTCCAAAACTTTTACTACAAGTAAATTTGAAAAGTTTTCAGAATTTTTCTTCCTTCATGATGTATGTTTGCTTTGATTTTGTTTCATTTATTTTAAGGGAAAGATAATTTTCTTTCAGAAATGACAACTATGCAAGGACAACTCCGTTTTGTTTCAGCACACCTCGGAAAAAAATACTTACTACTTCCCTGGGGAAAAAAAATTAAAATGTCCCAGAGATAATCCTTGAGAAACATTCACTTGAGTATCTGCAGGAGAAGGAAGGAAACAGGGAAATGTTCCCTCTGCCAGGCCAGAAAGCAGTAACTCTGCACTCTGTGAGCACCACAGCTAGGGTTTGGGGAGTCTATGCTGCCATCTTCAGGGATGCTCTCATCTTTCTGTGACCCAAAATCGCAAATGAAGGAATACAAAAAGGGGAGAATTTCCACAAAAAGTAAGAAAGAGAAAAGGGAAATATCAGTTTCTCTCTTTTCCCCCCAAGACAGCTGATTGCCTTGTCTTGACTAGCTCATGAAGAATCATGGAAATTAAAACTGGGAAAGCCAAATAAATCCTGCCTAGTCCACATGCATCCCCAAGGCTGCACTAAAGCTAACTAATCATTAGTGTTTAGTTCTGTCTGATTTCTCTCTCCTTTTCTAATCCAGAGCAGGATCAGATGATTATTCACTGAGCCTCGATGGCAGATGCTCAGTAGATGCTAACTAACCACCTCCTTTACAAAGCAATTTCAAAGAGACAGAGTAAGAGACCCTGACCCCTTCCCACAGGGCTGAATTAAAATGAAACAGTTAATTGTGTGCCCACAGGGTTCTCAAAGCCCTGTTTTGCAAGAACAAATTGGAGGTATCCCAAAACCTCACGTATATGTTATTCTTCCCCAGACAAAAACAGCGAGATTTGACATGTCGTGGGGATATGTGCTGCGTAATAACGAAGGTAAGTTGAAGAGGACAGGTCAGACTCTCCTTGTTTCTGACCTAGCAGACGTGTGCATATCTCAAATCATTCTGATGTGTGCAACTCTCCCTTTTTTTCCACTACAATCCATTCCACATTGCTGTGGATTGTTTGTCTCTTCTCTGAGTTCTTACCTTGTTACACATACCTTATATTTTTCAAATTGCTTTACAGGTTCCTGGCCACAGGGCCCTCATGGATCAAATATTGCACAACAAAATACAACCCATTAATACTGTGTTTTCAAGTTGAAAATCATGTCTGTTCCCCAGTTGCTATGCTGAGGCAGGACTTTCTTTGCTGGTCCTAACACTCACTGAATGGAAATTGTATTCTGCAGATCTCTATTGCCCTCTGGCCTCACTATCCCCACGCCCTCAGTAAATTTAACTGCTTCATCTTCTCAATTCATCTAAATGACAAAATAAGAAATAAAGTTTTTCTTCAAATTAAGCAATGAGTATTTGCTCCTACATAGGTCAGTATAATCACTGAAGGTTACAGATATAAAACAGTACTGCTGTGTTTTATCAATATTAACAACCCATTTTTGTTTAAAGCTTTGGCTTTGTATTTTATTTCGCTCAGGATACAGTTATTACCTCACAAAATGGAAGAGTTCCTTTTTTACCCACTCAGATCACTGTAAAAAAATGTATTAAAAAATTATGATTTATGGTGAATAAGAAGCAATCTGCAACATCTTTCAACCACAAGGACTTCAAACTGCTACTCAAAATTGCATGTACATCAAGGAATTGTTTCACTCATCCCATCTCTGAAGCCTAACGCAGCCATACAGGCAGAGTTCAAGAAGCGAAAAAAAATTTTCTGTCCTATTGAAATTGTAATGGAAAATAAGGAACCCAAAACATCAGTATCCAGCAAATAACCAATATTGTGATGCCACAATGGATGCCAGGGGCACAGAGATAACCCTGGTGCCAGGTTGAGGTGCCACCCCTCAGAGCAAAGAATTTTTCATCAGCAACACCAGCTCTGGCCCTGCTTTCCACATTTGCTTGTTTGCCTCCTGCTCAGCTTTGCTAACCTGTAAGAACAGTCAGGACCACAATTTAGCGTAAGCATGAATGAAAGAGGAAGGAGAAAGTAAATGGTTTGCTCCTAACTGTAGGCATTCTTACTAAAAGAGCTAATTGAACAGCGTAGAAAACTGTCACTTTGCGGATGGATTATTTTAAAGCCATTCCACGAAATTTAACAGACAGTCTCTTCTCACATTGTCCTGGCCCTTTCTGTGATCCATCACATGCACTCAGCTTGGTCCATCTGTTTTGCCTGTCTTTCAAACACGCACCTGTCTTCCCCCGTGCCATCCCTCACTCCAGTCAACCAACTGGCTGACATGGTCTCACGGCCAGTGCCTGTGACACATCCCTCTGCAAGGGACACATCTACTGAAAACGCTGGCAGAAAGCAACTCCCTAATGATGGGTGAGATGTGCAACAAAGGACTCATGCTCTGTCTTTAAAAATCTTTACAAAACACAAATGCACTCACAGTCCATAAAACTGGACAGATTGTTTATCTTTTCCCCAGTGCTGGCCTGCTGCTGGTCTGGGGGAAAGAACACAACTAGCAAATCCTTCATCTTCTCAGATCACTGTCTTGGGGCCTTCTCTGCTGATACCTTTCCTTTCCCTATTCACACCACACTTTCCAGGGCAGTACCATGTTTCACCGCACCTCTAACAGCAGGTAGCACACTGCAGCCTGCACCCTAGGACGTGGCATTCCCCATAGCATCCTGAGGTGAACCTGCAAACCTGCTGCTCTGGGCCTCCGAACCTCTGCAACCGCTCCCAAAAGGTGCTGTGGAGGTGTGTGTCACACTGGGGGTGTGGATGCTGCTGCAGAGGAGGGTAGGAAAGACACACTCCAGAGGTAATAGCAGTGGCTACTGCAGGCCACCGCAGAGGAGCATGAACAGAGCCGGCAGGAGACAGCTTATCCCTGCTGTGCTTTGGTCTATGCAGTAATCTCAGCCTCTCACTTTCATGAGTGCTAAATTCACACAAAAATGTTTTTTTAAAAACCCACCACAGGCGATTAAGCTGTGATCTAGATTAATTAGCTGCCATATTTCATTTTTAAAATCAGAACTGGCCTGTGCTGACACCAGGGAAACTTATAATATTTTTACTCGTACCTAACTGCTTCTGATTTTTCACGCTGCCTAGAACTGAACGGCTGCTCCCAGCCTCACTTAGCCATGCCAGGCAGCTGCCTGCACCCACTGCTGAAAGCAGCTCTGCTGCACCCCTGGGGACAGGTGGTGGGCTGAGCGTGGGGGACCAGGGATCTCCTAATGAAAGTGCTGACCCTGGTGTAACTCACGTGCCCCAAGTAACATTGCTTCAGCGTTGAAAACAAAAGATTGATGAATTGTATAATGTACTTTTACTGCTGCTAATTTTTCTGAGTGCTGCCGTTTGGTGTCTCCTGTGGCCCCTTTGGCCACAAAACAGTATTTACTCCATCCGGGCTGCTGGAGGCAAAAGATGTGTCCTTGCTCCCCAAGTGATAAGCAAATGTCAGCATGCACATCAGGGAAAGCACGTGACTGACAGAGGTTCGGCATCACTGCACGGAAACATGGTTCACCTTCTACCTCCTACTCCTGTGAAGATCTTTCACTTTGCACCTTTAAATCCTGGCAGAAAGCAGGGGGTAGGCAACAACTCTGTTTAAACAATGTCATGGACTGGCTTTTCCAAAACCAATTTCTGAAGTGCTAGACTCTCCTGTCCGGCACTGTGTTGCTTTCTGTCCATTTGAATTGTAGCTCGTCAGAGCATATACTGTTCAATCCACCTCCACCTTTCAGTCTTGATAATGCTTTAAATAAGTGTTGGCTCCATAACCCCAATCCCAAATCTGTATCTCTCAAACCTATATCTATATTCTCTCAGGGCTTAATATGTTAATTCAACAAGTTCACACTCCTGTTAGGTTGCTTTATGGAGGAGTCCTAACAGCACCCTCTCCTCAGGCCAAGGAGATGCTCTGAGAATCAGTTCAGCAAGAAGCACCTCCTGCAACCAAGATGGAGCTTCACAGGAAACATGAAGATATCCTTGGTCTCTTTAGTACAGATGGACACACATAGGAGGTGTGTAGAGGGTGCATATATAAGTTGCATAGGTGAGATAGCAAATCTATTTACACCAAGAAGTAGGAGATAGATACTATGTAGTTCTCCATATGTTCATTGGCATGTAAAGAAATATCAACGCAAAGTATTACTCAAAAACATGTAAAACACAGAGCCTTCCTTTCTTTCTCCATCTCTATGTACACCTGCCAGAGCAAGCACTGCACAAATGTAAAGAGCCACCACAAGAGGAACTACAAAGCAATGCCATCAGCCCATGAACTTCTCAAGTACAAGAGGTGCTGCTGTGTGCTGTTCTCTGTTCCCTCGCCCCTACTCAGCAGAAAGGACTTCAGATAAAAATAAAAGTTGGCAGAAGGTGAAACCATCTCCTGCACCACACTGCCAAGAGGCAACAAGGACGCAACAGGTAAGCACCCTGTAATCCTGCAACACTGCACAAAGACTTGAAACCGTATTAATAGACAGCAGCAGCCAGTAGAACAGGCCATTATTTTTTTTCAAATTGGTTGATGATCCTCAGTTCCCCGCTCTTCCAGCTCATTGATTGTGAGTTTTTCCTCCTGGGGATATTCTGTAATATCTCTATTGCAATAAAAAGGTCAGATGAGTTTCTCCTTCTTGAGCCAAACCAGTGTTGCTCTAACTTGCCCCAACCGATGCACAGGACTTCACTCCCATCCCACCTCATAGCAATGCGTCATTCCTGCCTTCTCCGCTCCCTTGGAGCAGAAGCGCAGCACAGGCCTCCTACCAGCTGCTAATGTGCATCTTCCTTCTCTAGTTGCAGGGATGCTAAACACACTGTAATAAATCGTCTCATCCCAAGGGAACAGTTCTCTTTCTTCAGGCCCCATGACATTACACACAGTAGCTCCTTCCAATGTCAAAAGCTCCATTTCAAAACTCCTCTGCCCTCTGAAATATCCTGCTGCCCTACGTCTCATCACCTCTCCCCAGTGAAATTTGCTCCCATTACCACCTGGCTTTCGGGTTCCCCACACAGAAGGGAAGGAGGCAGGCTCTGCTTTCAGCCAGTGACAGGGGCCATGATAAGGCTGTCAGGTGGAAGGGACCCATGTGTTTGTGTGGGCAGGCTTTACATATGTGCCTCTTCCTCACCTCACAAGGGTGTTGTTGACACCTTTCACCTTGTAGCAGAAAGACAAAACAAGAGAGTCTGCAAATTTGCAGGAAAGCCCATTTCCAGTCCAGTGGCCGTACAGTGCATACTGAATTAAAAAGCTGGGAGAGAAAGCAAACAGTAGTTTTGCAAGGTCTGACTCCAGTTTTTAAGCAAATTCTCATTCAATTTTAGCAACAGAAACCTATGCATGTGCTAGTAAAATCTTTCTTCCTCCTCTGTGATCTCTCCTTCTCCTGAAGCCGTTGTATTCAAATTCCAACTTTCTGCAGGAAGAAATGACTGTGTGTTTTCAGAGTATGTTCGGTAAGTTAAATGAGAAAAGTAGTGAGAAATACCTGTTTTCTACCACGCTTCACACAGCAAGATGCAGCCACACTGACTGGACTGCTGTCCTCAGCTTTTCAGTCACCATTCCTCAGTCACAATCTGATCCCAAGCTCCATGACACAGGTTCCACCCTTGCTTGCCTTCCTTCCAGCTCACCATCTCCCATCAAACACAACTCCAACAGTGTCCAGTGGAAGTATACTCTTTACAACCCAAAATGCTTGTGATCATTGTGAACCACCAACTCTCCTTTGGATCACTTGTCTAAAGCAGTAGAGGACTGCTTTTTGCATTTCCTTGCAGCACCGTAGTTCTCAGGATACTACAGAATCAGATGGTGCTAAACTTACATTTCTTACCTGCAGGGAGGTTTTACTTAAGGTACAATTTGTTACACTTGCCTTCCACTTTTTCCTTATTTTATCTATTGCTATAAAGATGCAATTGCTGCTCAGCTTGATGGCATTATATAAATACCTTAAAAGGTGCTTGAAACCAGAGTTAAGTCTCTTCTTCCCAGCTGTCTTGTTCTAGCTTTCATTCTCCTTTGCGAAGGTCGCCTTCTTCCACAGGTTTCATCCTCACAAATTTGGCAAGGGAAATTCTCATCCAGAGCTCTCTGGAATTCTCCACATGCTAGAATGCTTCTTTGAAGTCCTGCTTTACTCACCTCTGCTGTGTTTTTATCCCGATAATATTCTTCGCAACTTCAGCGAGTTCACACTTCACCTCCTCTCACACCTCATTTGGCATTTTGTCCTCTGTGCATTTTAGCAATGCATCAAACTGCTCCCCAATTACCGCTATGTAGCCTTCTCCAACATACTCCAAATTATTCCCAAAGGGTTGAATCATTTCATGCATTAGAAGCACAAAACCTGAACTCTGAAAGAAGGAGCCAGTGATCTGAGTCACTAGCAGCACCTGGCAAAGTTTTACAGAAGGAAAATCACTAGTTTCTGGCCTTCCCATGCAAAAGCTTTAGTCCTTCCCTCCCCGCCCCCCCCCCCAATATGATTTCTTACATTAGTTCCAGGTATACCTTCCATTACTGTGACGTTGAGCTGAATGGTCTAATATTAATATTGTGCCAGTTTTACATAGGTGTATCCCATCTGATTACTTGTCACTTACACAAGTAAAAATGACAGCAGACTCAGATGGAAAGTACCTTAGAAGACAGTTTCAAAAAGCAAGTTCCCAAACACGCTCAAAGCTTGTAGATGGCTTGTTCATCTTGTGGCTTCTGCTTGTCTAGCTTCCCATATAAATTCTTAACACCAGCCTCTTCCTTCAACAATAGTGACAGCATTTCATGGTTGTTAGTTGTTCTCAGAAGATGAAGTAACCTGATATAAATTACCTATTGCCGCAAGTGAAACAGAACCTGTTAGCACAGTAGTCGCTCCTAGAAGGCAGCAAGTACTGACTACATTATTACAGGCAGAAGGTTTTCTATCACAGTAGAAGTCATTTTAATACGTCATCCTCCTCAAAGATTTTTCTCTACTGCTATCAAAGGTTTTTTGCCGGTTCACTAGTCCACATCATGAACAGTGTCAAATTTTTATCCTAACTCACACATTGGTGATGCACCAAAGATGCAGTAAGACCACTTAGATGTCATTCTCCTAGAAGAAACGGGAGACAATGAGGATTGAGGACCGGGTTCAAAGTAATGGCGATCCCCAAATGAATGGATTGTTTGCTGTTAAATCCACATTTAATTGTTGCTTACTGCTATTCACTTAACCTGTTCAGAAAGGAACCCAGATAAACCATCTACTGACTAAGAAAAAGAGAATATCTGAAACAAATACCTCTACATATTCATCATACTGTGATGTGGACAAGCTATACTGCAGACTAGATGAGAAATCCCTGTATCTTCTGATGAGACACAGCAGATGCTCTTGATGAACCAACTGTGCATTTAAGACAACATACCTGTCATTCTTAACTCAGGCTGCACGAGCCCAGCGATTCAGATCCCAATGACGCAGTTACACTCCCAGCTGTCAATCGCCTACACAAGTGACATCAAGATACACTGTCAAGGAACCAGGTAGGGAATACTTCTCTTCCACACAGGTTTAACCTAAGTGTGCCTAAAATTTCTGTGTGTCACTTTATTAGGAAGAGACTGACAAACTAGATAAAGTTTTAAGTCACCATAAAACAACTGCGTAAACTCAAGTATGAAGAAAAAAACTCAGGGGCACAACACGAGGGCATGAACTGAAACATAGTAAGGTCTGCCTGAACATTAGGAAATACAAGCACTTGCACAGGTTGCTCAGGGAGGTTGTGGAGTCTCCTGGTTTTGAGATATTCAAAAGTCATCTGGACACGGTCCTGGGCAGCCAGCTTTAGGTGGCCCTGCTTGAGCAGGGGGGTTGGACCAGATGACATCCAGAGGTCCCTTCCAACCTCAGCCACCCTGTGATTCTGTGAGAAGGAAAGAGATTGCTTCATTTAGGAAACAGTGTGCAGATAGATACACAATAGATGCACTATTTTGAGACAGCTGTGTATTTCTCAAAGATTGCATGCAACTCATATGGGAAACACTAAGGTTTCTCTTTCCTCATCAAGCTTCTTTACCATGAGATCTCCACAGACAGTGGAATTGCTCTTCAGGGGATGTGGTGACAGCATCCAAACATTTATCAATAAGATGTAGAAGGGAGTGTGCAGGCTAGGACCTATGAGGGACAACAGAGCGCCTCTCTGAAGGCTCCATGAAGTCCATAAACATGGAAACTCCATCTTAACGCAGTAATGAGAGCACTGCCAAGATGCCCAGGAAAAACCCACATGTACTTTTTTGAGGAAAAAGTAATTTGAACATTTCCAAAGAGCTGGCCTGTGAAAAGAAAGGTATGATGGTTGCTCTTCAGGCAGGCCCTGTAGACCCTTTCGCAGGAGCGAGGTGCCCGGCGCACTGTCGACGGAGCCCTGCAGATGGCTGCAGCGCTCTTCCAGCTCCTACCTGTGCTGGAGCAATGGGCAGGTGGAGGCAAAGCCACTGGCCAGTCCCCCACTGAAGGAAGCAAAACTATTCTCCTTTCGAAAGGAGGGCGCTTCGCTCTATGCTGCCTTTATTTCTACCCAATCTAACAGCCAGTCGCCTGCAGGCTGAATATCACTGTCTTTAACCTCCCAAAGATCCTGCGTTTGCAAGTTTTCCTACGACGACAGCTGAAAGACAGAGATGCTGTGGCTCTTAAGCGTGACAGTGAACTCCTCTTAGAATTTGTCACTCAAGATGCTTTTCTCACCAAGCCTCTGTAGTCCTAAGCAGCCTTGATGGAGCGGATATTCAAAAAGATTTCTCCGTTTTTCCTCTTGCCATTGCAGCCATATCCTCCTTCTCCCTTCCCCAGACCTCCACCTAACTGTGCTGAATGACTGTTTGGTGCAGAAGAGCAACCTTCCTATACCCCATGTCAGGCTCAAGTACCGTCCCTGAAACAAGCCACTTTTGTCCACTGGCTTCCCTTGAACTCTAGCTTTAGCTCTGAACTCTTTTTTAAAAAATTGAGATCTCCATCACTCCAGATGCCCTCATTCCCCTGAAGGCACATCTCCTACTTCCTTCTCCCCCTCTCCAGTATCACACATCAGATCTATGCAGGGACAGGTTCTGCATAATAAAATTTTGGGTGCAAATCCTTCCTCTATATCAAGGGGATCATGAGTTTTTCTGTGCTCACCCACTATCGGTTATGTGCTCTGAGTACAGGATAGCCTGATGTCTATACTCGTCTCTTGCTGTGCTATGGACAGCTTCCCACCACAGGCATGCCGACACTCGGTGGAATTCTGTGCCCAAGTCACATCGCCTTCCCTGAAAATCCCAGCTGCAGTAATGTAGCACGAGCTGTTCCTTTATGGTATGTATTTACCTGGTCCCTTTTCAATCTACATGTCTGAATCAAATAAATTACCTCCGAAGAGGTAGTTGAGAACTTATAATAGACACCAGCCGCCCAACCTCTTTTAATCCATCCAACATTAGACTCGTTATTCATCAGGATAACAATCCTATTTGCAAATCAGCTACCTTTATCAGATAACCAACGGGACCTAGTACAATGTCTATTAGTCCAACAACATCACCACCAAGATATATAACTGCTTCTGTACAAAAACCTTTCTTCTAATCCTTCTTAAACTCAACAAGACTGATTGGTTTTTATTATTCATGAATTAATTTTTAACTCTTGGTCCAACAGGGGAATTGAATCTATAACATTTTTCAGAGACTGAAGCAAAGTAATAGTATGTTGAAAAAGCAGACCAGGCAAAAGCAGGTATTTTTTCTTCTTTCAACCAATAATTAAAGGGTGTGGGAGTGAGGGGGGGGGTGCATCTGTTTTTCCCTAAACACCTGAGGGGAAAATTCTAAGGAAAATTAGTGTGTTAAACATGTATAAATACCACAACCCTGTTTTGTGAGAGCTTTTGCTTTTTGTTTCATGATTACGTTATTTAAAAAATGCTGTGGAATTAAATTTGTTCATATTTTTAAAAATAGTCCATGTTCGAATAGGAACTCAAGAGGGGAAACTGTCAAGAGATGGTCCATATTATTAGAGAAGTAATGATCATGGGCAGTGATTAGGGCTTACAGAAGCCTCCGCAATGACAATTCCCTGGCTGTAATTGCTAGAAGAAAAGGAACTGCTCCATTTATTTAAAAAAGGAAAAAAAAAATTCAACCAGAAAACACTTCTAAAAGAATAAAAAGAAAATGCTCAGAAACACTGTAGGTGTTGAAATAAAAACCTAAAGTATCATCAAATACTTTCTAAGCACGAGGTTTCATAAGGGGAAGCACATTACATTTTGTGCCTTGCAAAACTAAAATCACATTAAAAAAAAAAGGAGTAGAAATAGAAGTTTCCAAAATAACAAAAAAATTCAAAAAGAAAAAAGACATTCCAAAGCACCGATGTTTCTGGCTATGGTACATGAGTCAGGCTTTATCCGGACAACGTTATAACTGGACCTATGTCCTGCACATCGTTTTTCAAATTCCTTTCTCATAGTTTATTTAAAGAAAATATCTGTTCCTTTTTAAAAATCACAAATTCTGATATGCATTGATTTATAAACAAAAGATCTAAATGCAGATGTTTAGTAGCACCTAACCTTATATAACCCACAATTATATATGTTCCAAGAGAAACACCAATTTTTTTTTAAAGCACAACTGTTACACATAGGATATTTGTACAGAATTCTACATTTATAGAACACCTTCTATGCAAGGCTACCTACAGATTTACAAACTTTAATTAACAAAGACTCAGAACAACCTTGTGATGAAGACACGCACGTGTATCCTTTCTTTTTAATACATTTATATGCACATACACACACAGAAATATGCAACCACATGCAGAACGGTTGGCATATGTGTACAAAGAGACATTGTGTGGATAACTGTTTAAGTGAAACAGTACATGATGTAATATCAAATGAACATGTGGTTATATATAAAGTTATATATTTCATGTACATGTGCATTCTGTTAATTTATAGTATGCACACATGTATTTAAAAAAAAGTGTATATACACACTCCCTGATATACGTCCATCGAAGCACTTACGGATTTCTGTATGCAACAAAACTGTTTCTCTCACACTTTGACTTGTTCTAGTCCTCTTACAACTAGAACAAAGCATACTTTGTGCCACTATGCAACTTGTATCAATTATTCCGAAGAAGATGCATCTGACATCATCTACGTAAAATAATACATGTGGACACATCAATACACCTAACCATCATTTTCAAAAGGTCATATCTGCTACAATCTACTACGGCAAAAAGAATCCACCAGTAAAATCAACATCCTTCACGAAGCCCAAGCACCGAAATGCAAGTTCCCGTGTCAGGATGTCCTTGGCTTTAAAACTGAACCTCAATTGTATGAGGCAGCCGTGGCCCCCTCCGTGCCCCAGTCCCTGGTTAGGCTGCATTGCAGGCTGCATAGCATCGCTTGGAAGTCGCTGCTTAATACAGTTAGGTGTACGCAGACCCCTGATCCAGCCAGATACCTTTGCACTACCAATGAATCTGATAACAAAAATTGCCCACTAAACTGTCAGGCAATAGGCACCAGCGTTTTTAGTTTCATAGGAGAATGTTTTCAGCATCTCCCTGTATCATTACTCCCTTAGACTACAAAAAAGACAGAAAAAACCCTCATCAACAGAAATACAAAAACTACGAAGAAAATTAAACTCTTAAGAGATAAAAGTAGAAGCAACATCATGTATGTCTGAAAACGAGCTGAAGGAGGACTGAATTCGTGTGTTCTTAAGAATTAAATTGCTCTCCTTCCTCTACAGCACTTTTTGAACTGTTAACACCAGACAGCAATCACTCGCCACGCAAGGTCCAGAAACAAAGAAATATAAAACAACAGCAACTCCTCAAAATTGCTGTACAAATCAAAGATTGTTTTAAAAAATAAAAAGCAAAGCATGTGCACATTGAAAATGTACATCGGCTAATTCTGGTTCTGTGCACCAAAAAAAATTCTAAACCAAATCCCTGAAATCATTAACACACTGTGTTGCCACATCTGTGAAAAACTCCTCTAGATAAGTGTAATTTCTTAAGTCAGGAAACAAATAATGTTTGAGAATCAGAAACTCGTCAGATTGACTGAATAAAAACGTAAACACACAAAAAAGTCAGAAAAATAAAATCTGTTGAAGAATAATTCTTTAGTGTCCTTATTTTCAGCTGTTTAATTTTATAATATATAAAATGGTGTAAATCTCAGTGAGGAATTTGGGTTGTAATCATTCGTGTCAGCACATTTAACAAAACAAAAGTACTTGCGGCAACTGATAGAATATCATATCTCCGTCTTATTTTCACCCAAGTGCTTACACGTTCCTAAAATTATCATCTCCATATGCAAAATCATAACAGGAGAATTGAACATTTTTAAAAAGCTGTTCTTTTGACCTTTCTCTTGAGTAAAAGGACAGCGAGACAATACACTCACCAGCATTGTTCACAGTGACGGCTCCATCACCGGAGATTGAGGGCCATTATTACTAAAGGGAACTTTAAAGTGCCAGGAGAAAAAGGGGGGAAAATTAGAAAATAACACTTCTAAATATACTGTATGTACAAAAAAAGCCTTTCAGACCAGTAGACACGGAGCAACAAGAAACCTTCATCTAAAAACAGCTGCAGTAAAACACAGACAATCCAAAACAAAAGGTGCTATGAGAAATTGTCTGCCGTTATGCAGGATACTCTTAAGCTGGAGGTCCCACTTCCATCACCCACATTATAGGCTATTCTAATTTAAGAAAAATATATGACCCTTAAAATACATGGTAAATCCAACATATTTTCCAGGAATGGAAAAGGAAAACCTGGACTGAAGGAAGGGGTTCTCATCAAAGGCTCTTACCCTACCAAGAAGAAACTAGAACAGGTTTCCTTTTTCTTCCTAGCTTTCAACAGGATGCAGTATTGGAGACGTCCTCACAGTCATGACAAAAATTGTACGAAAACGGCCACCCCTCTCTACATTTAAGCTAATTCCTTTCGCATATACAAAAATGCAAGAATAAATAAAACTCTGTCCAAAACAAGAACAGTCCACAAATTGTATTGCAATTTAAGTCCTATCTTAAAAACAAAAAAAAAAACCCAAAACAAGTAAGAAACAGTATTAACATGAAAAAGCAAAGTAGCCCTCTTTGCTTCCAATGCACACATAAGTTTACGACTTTATGAACAGAATCTGTGTTGTTTGCTAAATCCTTACAGATCAGGAATATTCTTTGTAGGACGACAAAGTCATCCTAAGGGTGACTAGACTGAGATTTGCCAGGATCCCACAAAATGAACAGGATTTCTTACATATTTATTCCTCCCCCATTCAGAAAGGGAGTGCAAGAAAATTCCAGCTCAGCAGGGACACAGAGCCGTCGCAGGTTGTGTGATAACAGCTTGCCACCTGCTTTTCGCAAGTTGTCTTTGCGAAGTGCAAGGGGCACTGAATAGTAACGTTGCCTGTGGTGATAGGAATGCACTGAACAGCTCAGTATGCAAAAGCACTTACTGGTACACAGTGCTCTTCACAAAGGGCATTGCAGAATGTTTTCCAGACTCTGTCAGAAGTGCTAGGAGAGGAAATATTAGTGCGTGTATCGCAGGAGGAACATAAGTACTTGCCATCACAATAAAAGAAGGGATAAGCAAATACTGGTACAATGCTGCTCACAGCAAAACAAAAGAGGGTGGGGAAAAAAAAGGAAAAACGAAAGGCAGGAAACTTAGCAGCAGTCAGACTAAAAGGAGCATTTCTTTGCTAGAACAGCAAGGGTTAACAGTGGCATACAAGCTCCGGTCCAGTCAAGATAGGGTCAAATGATGTGCAGTGAAAGTTTCAAGTCCTCAATCCCCCAGAGCTTGTTTGCTAATTACATTTGCAATTACAAACATGACAAATATATTATTATACAGTGTGTTCCACCTTGAGCAAGCATGTTGCTCCTCACGGACAGTCACTGCCAGCAGCCAGCCCCTCAAGCACTGGAAGAATCACAGTGCACTCTGCTCCAGCTGCAAGGATCACTTTGTGGGCACCTCTATTGCTCTGACGAGACAGGGCAAAGCTTTAGAGACAGGCAGCATAGCAAGGATGGAAGCAAACACAAAGAATAAGTTACTACAATTTAATTTCTCAGTAGTAAAACTCACCAGGTCAATGGCTATTACTAATAAATAATATTAAATTATGTTCTGTTCCTGGTGACAGGCACAAAGCGCTTTACACATGCAAGGTACATAGAGATGACTACATTCGCAACGCAAATGCAGCCGGTACCAGGAAGATAGAAAGAAATCAAGATTTTCCCATTTTCGGCAAGGTCACCATAGCCAAGTACTGCTAATATTTTCTTTTTTAAGTCCCTTTGCTAAACAAACAACCCTCTGATTTTTCTGTGGAAGCTCTGATCTTTCTTTTTTTCCCCCTCCAGTTTCTATAGCAGCATTACCTAGGAACCTCACTGCTGGGTTCTGGACAGATGCTAAATTTACTTGCTCACACACTGCACAAACTAAAAATTCTGGTTTTTCTCCCTGGCTGTAAAGTTGTCGTCAGTAGCTCCATGGAATAAAGAACAGGTATTACTGGGAAGAATTTCCCAGTCTGTGCAATCTACAGTGGAACTGTTGATGTGCAACACAAGCTGCCACTATGACCCCCAACTCCTGAGCCACAGAGCGCAAGACAGAAGGAGAAGTTGGGGAAAGGATTTTGGCTTTTATATCCAAGATCTGTCACAATCTTTTTCTACTTTTACTATTTCTTTCCTTACTTACACCTCTTTTAGACATTTTACAGTGCTCAGAGAAATTCTGCTATGCTCCCAATAGAACCTGTGAACCTCATCTAGTCTCAGGTTTAAACCTTTTACCTTTTCTCTTCTTCCATTACCTAAGAGAGTTTGTATCCTTTGAACCTCGGAAAATTTGGTACAGATACTCACTGACACAATGCACAAAACTTCTCATTGAACTCAAGTTACCTGAAGAATACAGGTGTTTTCAAATGACATGAGATTCTGAGCAGCAGTAACAACGCAGAAAGGGGGCTGGGAAATAACAGCGGAAAGGGCACGGAGAGTAGAGCAATGTTCTCTTGGAGAGGAAGAAAACGGGATGTGAAATCTCTGTCACAGCAACTTTCTCTGATGCAGTCTCTCCAAAGTCTTTCCCCTCTCAGGCTAAATGCAATATTTATTGATTACTTCAAATCAATACAATGAAAAAAATCCTATTTTTAAAATATATTGATCTTTCCATATTTCTCAATAATTGATAATGATTAGATCATCTTTACTTTTACAAGTGGAATTGGGAGTGGAGGGAAAAGTTAATACAAACACTTTAAAGATACCAGTTTCCTCATCAGCCTTGTGCTCAGTAAACTTACCGAGACCCCATTCTATGATGGGAACCTTGTCAGGAACCCGGTAACTAGGCCACTTCCCTTACAGAGGTTTTTCAATTCATTCTGTCAATAAAACAAACAACTCCCCATTCTCCCCAATTAACAACTCCTCCCTATCCCAAACTTTCAGAGATACTCAGAGCAGACAGTTGCATTCAGTTTCTCTGACTCAGATTTCCTCCCATTCATGGAATATGGAGATTTCCAGTAACCTCTGAAATCAAGTCACATTTCCTCAGTCTGCACATTAGAGTCAGGGACAACAACTTCGTTACTTCTCAGTTGCACGGTTTGGAATTTGCTCCTTCAATGACTTAAAATTCCAATGTTATACCTTTCTGTCTCTCTCAAATATATCACTTATTCCTTTCAACTTTTTCCTTCTTGTCACAAAATAATTTTCATTTTTATCAGATCAATGACTCATGTGTCTTTCTTGTACATCAGAGGAAACAGCGTAAGAGACACAGTATCTGGCAGGACGCCCTCATTTGCCAATGATTTTTATTTTCCCTTCATGGTAGTTCCTTGGTCAGTTTCTGTCTGTCATGTAGGATATTAATTAGAAACAGAGATGGCAATTTTGTAGTACTATCAACATTTCTAGTGGCAACTATAACTAGGCAGAAAAAAATTTCCCTGGGATGTGGAAGTTAATACGGAAAAGTAAAAATGCCGTATTGCACCCTCCTTTGAAACAGCCTTAAATTTTGTGAGAGACACAACGCTAATATTCAGTATGACCATACATATGTATGTGCATATTCCTACACATAAATATTTATAGATGCACACATGTGTTACTGTGTGTGAATACAATCACATCTTTTATGTCAGAGCGTACATTTGTGGCATCTGCACACGCATTCTCCTCCTGCTGTCCTGCAGACAGACGTTGTCAGTACAGTGTAGCTAATATATTCTCGCCATATGCCCTCACCTGAGAGATAAACTGCAGGTACAAATAGTTGTCTTTGTTAGTTTCCCAATTCGAACTCACACTAAAGCTTCTTCCTTGGAGCTGCACCACCTGCCCCAGGAAAAATTCTCACAGAGGTCAGTACCAAAAGGTAAGCAGTTGCTAAAGAGTGGATTCCTACGCAAGAAATTAAATACATATGCTGCCTTTGGACACATGCACAGAGGGTCAAAATTAGGAAGAAGCGTTTTCTTATTCTCCCTGCAAGATTCTGCACTGAAGGAAACCACACAGCCCACTGGCCAGAACTTCTGCAGGTTCCTGGTGTAATCGCTCAGATCAACACATGCAGGCAAAGGAAAGGGAACTTTCACTGCTTGAGGAAGACAAATCCAAATCCTGAAGAATGGGACTAGGGACAATGAATTGCTTTGCTTAGTTTTTGTTCAGACTCTTCTTGGGTCTGCCTGTTCGAAAAATTAAGTTCCACTTAAACTCCAAGGTGAAGGGAGTCACCTCTTCTCTCCTTTGCCTTGTTTATTCTCTCTCTCTCCCTCTCAATAACTGCAAGGTGAAATACAGTTTCCAGGTAACTGTATGGATCATATATTGAGTGACCACATCCACTTCTCTTCCCACATTCTACTCTTCCTCCTATTTTTTCCTATAGCTTAAGAAGCAATTAAACAAGACGAGGCAAGTTTGCAATATTTTTAAAATTCATTCCTAATTTAAGATTTAATTTGACAAAAATTGCTGTCCACATAATTAAAAGTAGGTGTTGTTTGGGGGTTTTTTAAAGGAAAATAATTACTAAAATCTTTTCAATGCCTAGCAGTCAGAAGAATAAATCAGTACAATATGCTCATACAGCTAGGCAGCGACACAGACATAAATGCAATACTTGTATTTACATTATATGTTCACAGTATAATAGTGTTATAGTGAGAAAAAAAAACAGCTAGAGGAATATATATTGGGACAACTTTTATCCTCAGCTACAGGAATGCAGTCTGGAATCTAACCTTAACAAAATCAGAATGTAAATCAAATCAGTACCTGACACACTGCAAATACACCTTGAAATACACTGTATTTTTAAGGCTTCTCACATCTTTTCCTTCTCTCAATAACTTTTTCCAGACTTAGCCATACTTTCCTGCGTTGTTGTACATCTTTAATTAAAAAAAAAAATTAATTAAAAAAGAGATTGAAAAATAGAGGTTGAGATTTTAAAACAATGTTTCTCTGCCTCTCTTCCCCAGTCTCAACAGCATGAAAGAGCAGGTTTGGTGGCACACAGAACCAAGCCAAACACTTCTCTAAACAGAGAGGTCCCCAACAGTTTCTCATATCAAAAAGCAGTGCACTCTGCGCCGTAGGGGCTCAGTGGCACTTCCCCCAGGGGCCAAGGAGTTGTGAATATGGGTAAGCTGCACTTGGCATTATTGAGAACTGAGAGCCCATGGAGGAGTAGAACAGGTGAACAGTAATACAACATGCAGATTACTTCTTACTATTTTCGTGTTGTTTGAGTTCCTTTTCTCAATTCCAGAAGTAGAAAAAATAAAAGGAAAAAGTTAAGAGACAATATAGTAAGTGATCAAGATCCAGCTTCTGATTGTGGCATTTTGCGCTGCTTTTTTTTTTTAATGAAGGTAAATGCACTTTCTATTTTTGCCTTAATATTAAAAGACTCCCAGCGGCATACAGAATACATTTCCCTTAAGAAACTGTTTGTTTATTTTTAATTCAAAATGGAACAGCCACAAGTGAAGCACCAGTGGGGAAAAGAAAATCACATGGGTTAGATTATTAATTTCTATTAACAATACTAAGTCTCATTTTAATGAAACTGCTGGAAGCAGGGGATTAAAGGAAGAAGAAATGAATGTAAGGACAGATAGAATATCAGGAAACAAGAGACAGAAAGACAGATAAAAGACAGCTGTAATGAGGAAAGAGGGATAAGTATCATGGTAGGTTTTGTTTGGTTTTAATTTTACAACGTGTTCTTAAAACAAAAGCAAAGAAATAGGCAAAATTACTTTACTCCCACCTCTAATGACACCACAGAACGTGCACCGGTGACTCACAGATTACCATGCAAACACACAAAAGGGGACTCTGCTCAGGATGAGATTTATTGGAGAAGAAAGGCATTTAAAATTAATTGCTCCAGTCAGCTGGATGTAAACGCTGAGAAGATTTCGCCGTGTTTCCTAACTTCCCCAAAAGGACCAAACCAAACTTAACATGCTAAAGTGATTTTAAACACAGCATTACCAGGCACAGCCCATTTCCGAATACAAAGAGCAGTAGCAGGTGCTAAGGTACCAGCCACCGGTCCCAGCTCGGGATGTCTGTTTGTCAGCCCTCCGACTCACCCCACTCTTTTCCCGGGCAGGCTGTTCCAAAACAGTAAGCTGTGGGAAACTAAATTTCCATAGGGCATTTCAGGTGAAAACTGTACTTTTTATTAGTAAAAGACAGTGCTTTAATGGATCTACTTTGTGTAATTTTATATGCACATCTCTTTATAGACACCTAGTAATTCATCTAATAAAAATCCTAGCACAGACGGAAAGTAAAACTGCGCGGAAAGGACTGCCCGTGCTCACCGTTAGCTGCCTGTTCCTAGGAGATGAAGCATTAGAGGGAGAAGTTACAAGGCAAGAAACAAACACGCCAACACGCCGACCCCCCCCAAAG
>VWZZ01000462.1:155515-192547 GCA_013399095.1 Psophia crepitans
AAAGACAGAAAGACAGAAAGACAGAAAGAAAAAAGTGGGAGCTAAGAGGAATATAAAATCCAGAGTCTAACCTGAGGCAAGAGTGTACAACCCTGGGAGAAGCAAAGGGCAGGCTAGAGCATTTGAGATGAGGGGGAAATTCTGTGATTCTGTGAAATACTGCACGGAAGAAAATGCAGTGTGGTTCCGCTACAAACATGGCAAAAAGCACTGACTAAATTAGGCTAAAACTTTGAATACAATCAGGATTTGTAGAAACTTGAGAACATTTACAAAAGTGCAATGGCCAAATTCACAGCCAGTATAAACCGTCCTTGCTTTATTGAAGTGTATCAGTGCAACTTCCTCACTACCTCCTCTGCCAGAGATCTTAACAAATGCCATGCAAACAAATGGTGTGCCCTGGCCTGGCCCCAGACCGTGCGGGGACAAGCTGTGTGACTCTGATCAACTATCCTTAAGACAGGGCAGCCTAAGGATGTCAAAACAGAGGTCTTCCATGGTGAGAGGTACACGTGCAGATGACACAGAAAACAGGTTAATTTAGAAAATGGGAGACAGAAAAGACTCATCCACAGTTTTGAGTACAGGAGAATCTGATTACCTGAATGTTGCAGGTGACACAACTGAGATGATACGTCTTTCCAGAAAGCAGAATTGATACAAATGGAACATATACACATACACCTTTGTACACCTAAGTGATATATCAGCCCAGTAGAAACTCTTAAGATGCTTTAAATGTTGAAGAAACAGAAGACAAGAGCTTTAGTAGAGCATTAGCATTAGTAAGACCCCAGTTTGTAGGCAAGGCACCTCACCAACCACATCAGAGAACACCTGAATGAGGAAGAGGCAAGAAGGATGAAACCAGCCCCAGTGTGTTTCCAACAGAAATCTGAGGTCAGAGAGGGTCTCACTGATGACCTACTTGCTCTTGAAGAAGATTGCTGATACACAATAGCAAGAGAGGCTGGAGGAGGCACACAGGGTGAGGGCCTGGGCAACTACCGTTAAAGAGCAGTCAAGGTGTTTGCAGTGAGCTGATTTTGATGGAAAACAATTTTCTCCAGAAAGGTGCACCCTGGCAGAGACCTGACCATGCAGAGATTAGCTCTGTTGTGGTCTCTTGGTGAATGGGAGAGCAAGGTGGGAATGGCCTGGCAGGCAGGTCCTGCTCTCCCAATAACTGATGTTTTAATTTTGCACAGTTAACTTTTATTCAGGCCGAGGCGAAGCAAACAGGGAGCCCTGCCATTGCCTGGCACAAGGTCCACAGGGCTGAATTAACGGATATAAGCAGTACAATGGTGAGTTTGTACTCTGGAAATGGGCAGCTGCTGACAGAAGACTGCCTGGGTAAGGTGGGTATTTACAGTGTGGTGCAGAAATGTAACATTCATTTCTTCTGACCCAGTGCAAATGGACAAATGGAGCTTTCCCTGCCTTGACAGTAGCTGTGCAGAGGCCTGGCTCTTCCTTTCTGAGACGGATAGAAAGGAATAGTCTCTCCTGGCTGGGCCTGATTTGCCAACCTGAATTCTCCGAGAAAGAGGGCAAAAGTTCTGCAGGCTGATTTTGGAGCTTCAGTAGGCTTCATCTTTTGCAAACCCGTGAGCTTGCTGAGTTCTCACGGCTTTAGACAATTTCTCTTATAGAAAAGAGAATAAAGAGGGAAACACTGATCTTGATGTGGCCTTCCTTCCAATACGTGTATTTTTTAAAAAAGTACTGGGATAAGGTTAGAAAGGACCCTTAAGATTAAGCTGGCAGATCTGGAAGCCAAAAACCTTGGTTTGGGTGAATACAAGGCAGAATGGCATGTGCAACAGCAGCAGCAGCTTGCCAGCAACACCAAATCCTGCCCAGGAACCCCTGCTCTTTCCCTGCGGGAGGGACAGGAACCCTCCTGGTGACTAAGTCTGTGACCTCTGAGCAGAGCACACCCACAGGTGCTCTAGTATGTGCTACCCATTGGGATGGCTTTCATAAGGCAGCCTCTGGCTTTTGAGATCGCCAGTTCTTCTCACACCTGGTCCAAATGCAGAGCAATGACTTTCTGTCAGTGTTGGCCTCGGACAGAGCACAATCGGAGTGCACTAGGCTGATGGAACTTCCCTAGAATGAAAGCAAGAATTGTGAAGAAATGTCTCTCTACTTTTGCTGGCTCTTCCAAGAGATGATGGATAGAGACTTTCTTTGGAGACCCTCCCGCTATCCTATAGTGGCTAATCTGGTTTTGATAGATTAATTTTTTACTTTTTTTAAACTTTTATCATGGAATAATGATCAACTTTCCAGCAAGCTGACTGACTGACAGAAATTTCATTTGGTCTAATGTAGGAGTAACCTGCAAATCATGCCAAACCAACCTGATTTCACTTGTTGATAAGGCTAGTTTTTTGTGAATAAGGAAAATGCAGCAGAGGGAGAGATCTAGTTACTTTTTGGGGATTTGGGATTTTTTTCCCTTTAATGGAGGCCGTGTTACTGTATTCTCACAATTAAGTTAGTGAAGTGGTATCTGCATGGGGCAAAAACCATATATAATAATTAGGAGACCTAAGCTGGGCAAAACAGACTTGTGTGCATACATTCTTATCTTGTCTGCTGGGGAAAGAGGAGTTCAACGACAAGAGACCTTTCCCAGCCCCTGTCTCTTTTAAGGAAACAACAGTTACAGAGGGGTCATTGTGATAAATTTAGAAGACAATCCTTTCACACTTTCAAGGCCTATAGTACTGCTTGGACTTCACACAAGTCACTATGTTGCATGCCCAGATCCCTCTGCTTTGCAAGGCTAGTAACCCTGAGGAGAAACTTGGGACCCCTGAGCATAGATCCCTGATTACTGGTAGGCTTTTACCACTCCCACATACATCCCCTTCTACAGCAAACAACTATCCCAGATACAGACTCTATCCATGAGAACAAAATAGCCGCCTTTATTTTGGGCTCTGTTTGATTTTCCCTTACTACACCCAAACAAAAGTCTTCATTCTCCCCCAAAGGCAACGTCTTGCTTTCTACCAATGTCACATAGATTTTTTTTCTTTTTCAAAAAACTCTTAATTTGCCTTAGTAACTAACTACTAACTACCTTTCATCTAAAAGGTATCACCACCATCACTGCTGAAACTCAATCTCTATTTAAGCAGGAAATAGTCTTCACATTGTCATTTTTAAATAGCTGCCCATCTGAACATCTGTAGACATGTTTCAAGCATTACCTAGCCTTTAAAACATCTGTGTTACAATCCTCAACCTATAGACTGCCAAATCATATCCTAAAGAGGTTACGTGGCTTGCCTCAGATCAATCTGAGCCAATCTGTAGCAGAGCAAGAGTCTGAATACAAGTGTCTTAACCCTTACTGTCCTGCTTCAAATGAGAATTCTCTGTCCCAAAAATGTGACCTTTCATTAAATTCTGTGCTTGGATACAACAGTGTTAGGAGCCCTGAGATAAGACAAACATAGTTCCTACATTGCAATGAAAAGTCAAGACTTTCTTTTAATGACCCCTATTTTTGTAGGGCCAACATTGATTTGCATCTTTCTATACTTGCTTTCGTCTTTGCAGTGATAATCACAGGACTCTCATTTCCAGAGCAGAACATATTCCTGCTGATAGCTTAGATGAAAGCGCACACATAGACACATACATGCACAAAGACAAAACAGGTGATGCCATATTAACTTTTGTAGAATTCAAAACAGGGCTTCAGACTAAGAGGCAAGTGCAGAGTATTTTAGCAAATGGGAAAGAATAAAGATGATGGGGAGAGAAATATTGTTTTCCAGATTTCTGAAGAGCTTGTACCAAGAAACACAGAGAGGCAGGAGAGGAAGTTATGTAGCTGGGATTATGCCTTCTGCTCTGTATTGCACCATCAGTTAGCTGGTGTATTTGACAGGAATGTCTGTCCTCCTTGCCTAGAAATACTGCGATGTATCTGCTTTCATGTTTTGTCAATCTGCTTCTTGGTCCTTGCCTAACTCTTGTGTAACTAAGCAGACAGAAACCTTCCTCAAAAGAGATAGGTAATTACAAAGGTAGATGGATCTTGTAGACTTAGAAGACTGAAGAATAGAGAGCTGTGATCCAGTTCCAAGTTTTGACCCATTGCTGATCTGTTTCCCATAATGTTTTATACTAGCTCCCATTTGGGCCACTGTGATCATGCAGAACATGACCAAGACATTGACTGAAAAGTGATTTCAATCACACTGACAGCAACACATCCTTTACTAGCACACTCACGGCTATTTCCTGTCCTCTTTCCAAATTGCAGCAAAGCAGAAATTAATTCTTCCCAATCCATGATCTCAGGAGTCCACAGACCAGTATCTGGGCTATTTGCTTAGCTACCAGGAGGAAAGAGGGAACACAAGACATCAAGGAATCTTGGAAATAACTCTAATTAGCTGTTGCCAATCCTCCAGCACAGAGGCATCACAAACATGACTTTCGCAGTATGGTGGTTCATCCTGTCAGATGAGACAAAGTCAGAATCTTTTCACCTTTAGCTTTCCTGCCTAGTACACTAGTTTGAAGTCTTGTATTGCAAAAGGCCAAGTAGGGAGGACAGGAGAACAGGGGATTATTTGCTCCAAGCTCACGCATCCTAATCACCTCAGGACCCTCATATTCATAGTACCAGCTTACTTACTGAACCGATGAAATACCTGTGTTTTCAGGAGAAATAACAGACAGTTACTGTCATGCTACAAGCAAAGAATTAAAACATTTTTGGCATGTGTATTGATAATGCCAAGTGTCTCTACCCAGAAAAGGAGTAGGGCTTAAAGAACCACAATGCTTCAGAGTTACTACTGTTAGAGACCATGCACACTGAGGGCTAGGGAGTGAAGGTGGAGGGTAATTTTTCCAAGTCTCTGATGAAAACAGGAACTTAAACACAGAAAAGATAACTTATTTCCCAGCAACAGCAGTGAGGTGGCTGTAGTGGCCCAGACTTTACAGTTTGAATACTATGACATGACAAAAAACAGTGGGTAAGCATGCAGATTTTTTTCACAACTCCCTCTTCAGTTTATTTATTACTAGAACTACATTTATTTCACTTTCTGGACAAGAGCAAATTGGTGTGACAGATTAATTGATAGGACAACTTTGCCAAAAACCCCTATCCCAAGCTTCTTAATATACTTCTAACTTCTGGGTTCCATCAACTGTATCTCATTCAGACGCCTGCAGTAAAACACATTAGGAAACCACCACTCTGCCTACAAGTCGTTACCATTCAAACACTATGTTTACAGACCATGAATGACCATGGTTTTGCGGTACTTTTTCAAAAAAGAAATGGAAAAATAACAAGAAAAACAATCTTTGCCTATACCACAATGTATCATTTAGAAGAGGCAGGACAACTCAGGACCATATAAATGTTATGCTTTAGCATAGCTTTAGCTATGCAATATATGTGCATACAGTATCAAAAGAGTAGCTAGTCAGAAGGAGGCAGGTGCTGTTACTAAAAAAAACCCTTTTGCTTGATTATTTGATTGGTAGGGGTTGGAATAGACCTCTAGAGATCATTGAGTCCAACCCCCCTGCCAAAGCAGGTGCCCTACGCTAGGCTGCACGGGTAGGCATCCAGACGGGTCTTGAATATCTCCAAAGGAGGAGACTCCACAGCCTCTTTGGGAAGCCTGTTCCAGTGCTCTGTCACCCTCACCGTGAAGAAGTTCTTTTTTATGTTTGAGTTGAACTTCCTGTGTTCCAGTTTTTGGTCATTGCCCCTTGTTCTCCCACTACCCACCACTGAAAAGAGTTTGGCCTCATCCAGTTGCCTCCCACAGTTCAGATATTTATAAAGACTGATCAGAACCCTTCTCAGCCTTCTCTTCTCCAGGCTGAAGAGACCCAAGTCTCAGCCTCTCCTCACAGGGAAGATGCTCCAGGCCTTTTACCATCTTTGTTGCCCTCCGCTGGACTCTCTCCAGGAGACCCCTGTCTTTCTTGAGCTGGGGAGCCTAACACAGGACACAGTACTTCAGATGGGGTCTCAACGTGGCAGAGTAGAGGGGGAGGATCTCCTCCCTCAACCTGCTGGCCACACTTTTTTTAATGCATCCTTTTCTATGCAAAGGAAAGGAGAAGCTTCACTAGCTCAGTCCAACTTCTGTTATGCAGCTCTGTGTAGTCCAAAAGATGGCAATCTCTCGCATGTGTGGAAGTACAAGTCCCTGTATGTCTTTGAAAAGGTCTTATTGACATGACTTCCAAGTCTTTAAGTTTCTCAGAGATCCAGACACAGAAGCAGTTGTGGGCAGTGGTAAAGACTTCTCCTGATGGAGCTGAGCACGCATCACTGGATTTCAGCAAAAGT
This sequence comes from Psophia crepitans, assembly GCA_013399095.1. Taxonomy (NCBI): domain Eukaryota; kingdom Metazoa; phylum Chordata; class Aves; order Gruiformes; family Psophiidae; genus Psophia; species Psophia crepitans. The sequence continues at coordinate 161,874 of VWZZ01000462.1, forward strand.
GCCTTCATCCTTCAAAGTCATGTGTTGCCAGCTTCGCTGTTCCTCTGGCAGCATTAGAAAAGATTGCTTTTCAGTATCATTGTTAAGGCAAACTCAAATCTCAGTCCCGTGTAGTCTGAGGGTGCCTTTGGTGCTGCAGCCTCCTAGCAACAGGTCCCCTTAGTCTCCACAGTGCTTACAAAGGAAAATCCAGTTTTGCTCTTGAACACCTTAATTTTAGCGATGATCAAAGACTACCGATGCCTCCCTTCTCTGCTCCTCTGTTGAACATGCCAATCCTTCAGTAAATATTTACAGTCAGCTGAACTCAGTAGTACTCAACACATCTTTTAGCCCTTGCTCCTCAGCATTTAGCAGTATTCATAATTCACGTGGTCAGAAATTCAGCAAAGGGCAGACTTTTATAGCATAACTTCCAGAAGCTGTTGCTACCAGGTTCATCCCAGGAACCACACAGCCAGGGGACAGTGCTTCTACTTGTTAAACCCACTGCTTTTTCAGAGTCCAAATAAGTTAGGACAGAAGGAAGATGGTAGGTGAGAAGGACTGGCACTGCTTCAGATAGAGAGGTGTGCCAAACAACCAGTGACAGGGCATCCAAGCTGAAGTCTGCCTTCCTTCTGAGTAACAAGGTACCAGGCAAAAGTACCTTGAGAGACCGCTTTGTTTCCAGGAGCTCTTTTCATGAGGAGAGTCATTAAATTGATTGGTCAAGCAGAATGGTTAAAACAAACAAAAAATGTAGGTCATTAGCCTTGATTAGCCAGCAGTCATTTAGGTTGAATCAGCCCATTTGGCATTACAATCATAGCCCTGGCAGCTGCGTTCCACCCAGCTAGACTAGTGCTTCTTCCAAAGGCACTATGGGGGACCGTCATTGGCCTGCAACACAACAGAACATTGTGCTAGTACACATCACCCGTGCCTTACCAGCATCGTAAGGATGTTCAGAACATGCCTTGCATGTCCTACTGCCCTGCAGGTATGCTCTGCCTGCAGAGGCAGTACTAACACTTCCAGAAATACAGAATACTTCTGCATAGACAAACTTAGATGACACCCATCAGATAAGCAATAAATATCTCCAGGGACTGCACTAGAATACAAACCAAGTACTTTTATATTTTACTATACACTTGCTATGTAAGGACCACCTTTTTTTTTTTTAAGCTACTATAGTTCATGTGTACAAAGTACAAGACCACCAAAACAAGCCCTAAATATTTGGCAAGCTGTCAAATGCACATTAAGGAGATGCTGTAAGTCAGCTGAACAGACAAGTGAGACCCTGCACTCCTAACTTATTTTCCCAAACTTTTACCTACACTCTGTGGGACAAAGGATAAGCAGTCAGTCATCTCAGTGATTAACTCTTCCAACAGTAAAATATATCCAAAAAAGCACAGTGTCTTAGAGTGGTTTAATAATTATTAAGTGTTTGTGGGATGTCCATGAGTATCACATGTGTCCACTGCTCTCAAACAAAGGTCAATACTAGGTGCAATACCCAGGGAGGTGCCCTGTAGAGGTTTGTCAGAATAAGGCATAGGGCAGACTTGTAGAACGAGTAAACTGCAGCTTCAACTGCACTGCTATACTATTTCACCTCACCCAAAACTCTTGATACAATATAAATACCCCCCAAAATCCTCTCTCTAAAAGAAGAAATTGTTCCTTCAAAAATAGGATGAGAAGCTAGGTCATCAGATGAGGGTGAAATTGGTTTAAAAGCCATTAAGAAGAAAGCAACCCAGGCATTCAGGAACAATCAGAGTTGCTTGGACTGATCAGCAAAGACAGAGGGAATTATTTATTTATAGACTTCCTGCTCTCCCTGAGCGGGTCTCTCCACTGGGGACACTTTAAGAGGAGTGGGGAGCAGGAGGCAGGTGCTGCTGGGTATACTCCAGAGGTTTTCCTGGCCTGGGACTCAAGAGAGTTAAACACAGTTCATGTCCAAAGTATCCAGGAGCCATCAACTTGCCTTTCTCAGAGCAGGACCAGCCAGAAAGAGCATCACACAGGTCTCCGCTGGGATGGAGCAAATAGAGAGCCCCAGGCACCCAGACTGCCATGCAAGCTTTGCACAGCTTACGCAGAGCAATAGTGCTTGAGTACACAGCCGTTTCTCTATTCTTGTGGTTCAGCTGCTTCCCTTTAAACACAGATTAAGTGTCTCTAGGGACTCAGCAAGCATTTAACAGACCTGCCTGATGGAAGGACCTCCAACGAGAAAACCAAGACCTGAAACTCCCAATAGACATCCTCAATTCAATCCAGAGCTGATAAAGCAACCCTAAAGTAACATACAACCAGATGCTAACTGCACAGAAAGCATGTCAGTCTAGTCTGTATTCAAAGCTCTTCTAAACATCCTAAATTTAAGGGGGAGGAAAGGACTGGTAGATTAAGCAGGAGGAAATATGGACTGGGTGGAGAATGAATTGAGAGTAGTCCTGAGGAGAACGACTTGGGGGTGTTGGTGGATAAGAAGCTCAACATGACCCAGCAATGTGCACTTACAGCCCAGAAAGCCAACCGTGTCCTGGGATGCATCAAAAGAAGCGTGGCCAGCAGGTTGAGGGAGGTCATTCTCCCCCTGTATGCTGCTCTTGGAAGACCCCACCTGGAGTACTGCGTCCAGCTCTGGGGTCCCCAGTACAAGAAAGACATGGACCTGTTGGACCGAGTACAGAGAAGAGCCAGAAAGATAACTAGAGGGCTGGAGCACCTCTCCTATGAAGACAGGCTGAGGGAGTTGGGGTTGTTCAGCCTGGAGAAGGCTCCAGGGAGACCATACAGCAGCCTTCCAGCACCTAAAGGGGGCCTACTAGAAAGCTAGAGAGGGACCGTTGCAGTAGGACAAGGGGTAATGGCCTTAAGCTGAAGAGAGGTAGATTTAGATTAGATATTAGGAAGAAATTCTTCACTATGGGGGTGGTGAGGCACAGGAACAGTTTGCCCAGAGTAGCTGTGGAGGCCCCATCCCTGACAGTGTTCAAGGCGAGGTTGGATGTGGCTTTGGGCAACCTGGTCTAGTGGAGGGTGTCCCTGCCCATGGCAGGGGGTTGGAACTAGATGATCTTTGAGGTCCCTTCCAACCCAAACCGTTCTATGATTCTTTGAAATACATGTATTGAAAAAGTGAGCATGAAAATATGGAATTCTTGATATTGTATCAAAAAATCCTTTTCAAGATACAGTACTGTCTTTCCTGATGCAATTTCTTGTTTTCCCAAATTGGAGGGTGAATAGACATTATGCCCTAAAATCACAAAGTTCCCTTCAGTATTCAGAGTTGACCTTTCATTAACTGAAAAAGAGCTGTAGAGACAGAGGCAGACAGATCTGCCCAGTCAGACAGAGCTGGCAACTATCCTGTTGTTCTACCTTTGGTCAGAGTGCCGCAAAGGGGAACCAGGGCTTAGAGACTATCAAACACCACCAGAATTTTTTGCTGGAAGATGCTGCAGAAGAGTAGTGTTACAAAAGGGTCACTGATGGAGACTGAACAAATTATGTGAGTAGTACAGCCTGCACTGTGTCAATTTCTGTCTCCTTGCAATTCATTACTGATCAGATGCCACAGATTGAGATGAAAAGGGCAGGAGCAGACAGTGAACTACTGCTTTAGACACATTTCGTTCAACATTCCCAGTTTATTCCTGCTCCGCCTCTGGTGGTGTGGTATATCTTGCATTACCCCTCAGCAATGATATTCTTCCTCAATTCTGGTATCAAATCAGTACATTGTTTTGTGCCATTAAAGCTACTGCAAAGCCAGCTGCGGTAGCAAAATAACTCATTAATGGGAAAACCTTTGAAAAGAAAAGGACTGAAGAACAAGAGACTATCATCTTCATTGAGATCAGCGATCCAAGGTAGCCTCGACATCAAAAAGGCATAAAGTCTAACAGTGAGGGTATTTCAGTTAGTCCTAATTCAGACCACCTCCTCCAGTCTGCTCCTCCCCACGGATAACAAAGTGATTTCTGTTATTTGTAAATACATAAAACCAGGCTGCTTCTCCTGGTCTATGTTCCTCCAAACACTGGGCAGTACAAAAAGGACTCATTTTCCATTCAACAAAACAGGTCTTACTTGGGCTCTCAAAGGAAACCTCCTTTACTGCCCCTTCAGAGACAGGTTACATTTTTAGGGGTTTTGTGACCTTTTTTCTCCACTCTGGAAAAAAAGTCATTAAGCACTGATAGCTACTTAGCCCTGACAGGGGACTGCTCCAGAGAGGGTTGTATCCACCAGGGAGCTAGAGCACAGACAACCCAGGGCTCTCTGGAGAGCTGTTCTGCTTTGACCATTGACTTGTGGCTTGACAATCTTTACATGGCCAAACCAACACTGCTAATTCCTAAGTCCTGGGGTTATTAATTTGTGTGCTTTAACACACACTGTTTGGAAATTCAATTCATCCCTTAATTTGCTAAAAACAGCTTTAGGTTCTAAAATTCTCCAGAGTCTGCAGTGTCCTTTGCCCCTTCATGCTCATTTGCCTTTTTTATTTCCCTTCCAACTTGCCAAAAGAAAAAAAAAAGTCCATTTTGACTCTGTTCCTGGCCACTCGACCTTGCTTTCTGACTCTGGCACACCGACTTCACCCGCTGCGATGGTCAGGTTACAAAAACAAAAGGAGAACATTTGCTTCCTTTTGAAACACTTCCTGTTCAGATTTTTCAGTCACAATAATTTCTGTAGCATGCTCTGTGCTTTCAGAAAGTCTCAGTTTTGTAGACATACAAGGCTTAATCTGCACCCATTTACATGCATTTGGCAGACACGAGGAGACCTCTTCTTCCTGTTCAGGTACGCCCAGCCCTCTGTACAGATATCAAATGCCTCCATACCGCTGGGCATAGGGGTATGCCCAGCATATCCCACTGGCATTTGGCATTAGTGACACACAGTGTTCACCACCTCTCCTCTCAGGTTTTCTTTGCATGAGAATGTTACTGCAGTATAATTCAAGGTACAATTTAAAATAGATTAAGTTAAGCTGGTGCAATGGCACTCCTTACTATTGAAACTAAACCTCTTTAGACATCTAATGAGCAAAAATGAAACATCCTCAGACCAGCAGTTTGGATTTTCACTAGTTTAAATAGATTGTTTTAAAATCAATGCAGTTTAAAGTGTACAGCTTCCTTGCGTAGAAAAGATCTTCTCTGGACTGAGGAAACAGCAGCATTTGTAAAATAAATGACTGCCTGTGCAAGGGTGCAACACCCATTAACACCTACCACAAAGCAGCAGGGAGGAGAAGAGGCTGAGGGAATAGAGTCAGTTGCTTGCCCACAGCTTGTTAGGAAATACTGCATTCAGACTGACTACCTGCAAACACCCAAGAAAGAGCATCCAGAAGGGACAGTCAACTAATGAAAAGTTTCAGAGACATCCTAATATACTCAGGACCCTCCCTTGGCTGGAAAACATGAGGGAAAAAAACAAAACAAAACCAAAACCCAAATAAACAACAGCAGCCACCCCCCATGTGTGTGCACCTTCAGAGAGGCGGAACATTTTCTGACACTCATACAGCATGTGCATTACATAGAGGTGCAGGTGCCTCACTCAGCAAAGGATGCACATTAATTATTGTAAATTGAACATGGCATAGAGCAAGACTAGACATCTTGCAGTCCTCCTGCCCTACATCCCTACCACTCAGGGCAGCCCACAGAGCTTTGCTATCAAGAAAACCCTCTCAGAAGATGCAACAGCCTTTGTGGGAGGCTGGGGCCAGAATCCACTCCTGTCAAACAGCTCTCCAGACCAGGATGTGACTGTGGCTGGTGAAACGTGTTAGCTAATGAAGATTGAGTCAGGCAGGCAGAGATGATCCCCTCAGCCTGTTAATCCACTTAGGGAAGGACAAGGGAAACCTGAGCTGAATTCCTGTGCTCCCTTCGAGGGACTGTACTGTGCTGGCTTTAGCACCTAGGCAGAGCATATCCAACCAGGGCTGGATCAAGGAGGGCTCTGGGTGCAAGAGTAGTCCTTTCAGAAGACAGGAACGAGCAGAGGCAGAGACTAGGGAGAGAGCCAGAGCTGGATTTTGTGTCCACTGGAAATTAATGAAGCAAACTGAGCTTTACTTGCCCTCTCACCAGGAAAAAGCAAGAAGGGGCTGAATGTGAGCTTTTGCCCAACAGCAGTGCAGGGAGAACACACACACCTTGCACCCTTTTCACAGGGCAAAAAGTCTTCCCAAGGGGTCAACTCAGACTCCTGGGTTAGAAAGTCAGAGCGCTTGTGCCCCAAATTCCCATCCCAGCAGTGACACAAAACCAGCATTGCCTCCCATCCAGTTTAACTGGCGGCTTGCAGGCATGATGGGTGCCAATCCCAGGAAATGTCAGATTATCCTTAACCACCAGAGGGTGCTCCCCATCTCAAAGACGGAGTCAATGTCACACATGCACCCAAACAACTAGAGGAGCCTTTATTTCCAGCAACAGTGAAATCTGAACATGGGGAAAATTAGAAAACTAATAATAAATAATAATTAACAATCTGATCCTGTGCTTCACTTCTGTTTCCCCATCCCTCCTGGCCAGGCAAGGTAAGGTGCTCTGTCCCATTTGTCCTCTGCGTCCTGTTCAGTCAGGTGATTTTCCTCACATTGGAGGTTAAATCACTTTTATTCTTTTCTCCTAGATTGTGGCTCCAGAGCAACAAATAAACATTTTTACACTTGTCAGGTCTGTAAAGAGTGAGACTCTGACTTGTTTGCCCCTGAGCACAGCTAAAAATCACACCCTCCGGTCACACGCAGTTTTTGCAATGCCCAGGCCTAACCTTACCGCTGCACTGCCAGTGTGGTGTGGGGGCTGCTAGCCCGTATGTTCAGATTCATTTTCCCTATTCTGTCCTAAGCTGGTTTTCCAGAGGGCAGAGTGCCTGTTGTGCAGAGATGCCTCAGGATGGTGTTTTCAAAACAGCACCACCTAACTCTGTCAGTAAGACACCTGTAGGGACAGGCTGTTCACTGTGGTAATGCAGTGACCCCACAGCCTCTCTTCCTTCTCCCATCAAGGGAAACAGGCGTGTGACTGAGGTCTCACGCTCAGGAGCTGTGCACCTGGCAACATGCCACCTTGTGCCTTGGCTTCCCATTTCTGTAGAAGTAATACCCCAGAGCTGCATCATATGCAGAGAATGCATCAGTCAGGATTAAATCATAATGGCTATATTGCACACTAAGATTCAGAAAAGAAAGAGTTTAAAGCATGCCAAGTAAGATCAGGTGCCTATGCAAAACAGACTAGCTCTGCTGATGTGTCTGGCATAACATCTGTTTGTCCCAGCCCCAGCTTACTTTGATGGTCCAGGTTTGTAAATCCCATGGGGAAACCAGCTCTCATTGATGGCTCGCACCCAGCACACATGCTGCATCTCACTGTCTGACCACTACAAGAACAGACTGTTTTATTTTTTTAATTGCCCTTTCCTCTCTCCTTTGGACAGTAGTGCCAGGCCCTCCTGTCTGAGGGGATTTTTGTCAGAGTTCCTGCTCTTGGGTACCCTGGCATCACTTTTTGTTCTGTTCTTTTTAAACCATACAATACATTTGTCTGATGAAACTGTTAAAACCAAGCAGTTAAACCAGTGCACAAAGGACACTCATTCAGTCTCTTACACAGATTGAAGTGTGTTTGATAGGTTTGGCTAACTTCAGTTCCAGAATGAACCATTAGCTGCAGCACATGTGAGAATCAGTGCCTTCCAAGTCATCAACTGGCCAACAGTGATACTAGTCACCCTTGAGAGAGGCATCACACTCTACAGCCTAAATAGGCCAATGAATTCTTCTTCCAGTATTTGAGATTGTGAATGGGGAAGAGAAGGGGAAAATATAAGAGAAAGAGATTTTATGGTACATTTCTTAGATATTTGCAATAGATAATTCTACTTCCTACAAACAAAATGCCCAGAGTATGTGTCACAGCTCCACTTCTTGTACTATTCATAACATTCACCCTTGGAATTATAGCAAATACCAGACATGCCATGGAAAGGTTAACCAGCATTAGATTTGGACACTGATCACCCCAGCACCATTAACACTCAACTTCTCAACTTGATGGATTTTAACACTATTCCATTACCATTACAGTCATTATATATTTGTTCCTCAACATGCACATAATCAGTCATCAAATGTGTGGTTATTTAAAATTAAGTATTTTGAGTATTACATTTCTGCATACTTTCACTAGGAGCTTACGCTTTGCCATTCATCCTCCACCCATTACAGCAAAGACTTTTAAAATAATTTCATAGCCCTAGTGACATTCTTATCTCTTGCCTATTGCTGCATGGGAAAATTACTGGGGTTTTTATTGTTTTAATTACTGCTAGCGGGTTGTAAGATCCCAAATATCCCTAATTCTTTCACTGTTAAGAACAGCAGCATCTGGGTGTCAGTTCTGCTTATGATGGCAAATTACAGGGTCAGATCTGCCTTTCTCACTCACACAAATCTGCACCTCGGTGGAGATTACAACTTGTGGAATACATAATATATAAGATGAGCAGGTTTTGACTACCTGCAATTAGCTGATGTACAACTACATGAAATGGCAACCCTTAAACCAAATGGAGAGGCTGGGACAACATCTTACAGCACATAAATCTGCAAAGCACGACGGAACCCATGAAACAAAGACAAACAAAAAACCCCTGTATGTTAAGTAGGGCAGACTAGAAATTAAGTCAAGAATTAGGAAATGCCACAACTGTGTTTACTTGTGAGAAATACTCTTAGCCCTCATGTACAGATGCATTATTTTATAGCCCTTAATTACATGATCATATTTTTTCCACAGTACCCCATCTCAGACTGCACTTGGAAGGGATTGCTCCCATGTAATAAGCACCTATTTGAGATGCTGGCTTCTGCTCATTGGTCAGTGTGTGGCCCCAGGCCTTATTTACCGCACATTATTCAGACCTGGCTCTGGAGATTTATTCATTTCCTTGTGTGTTTTTCTATGGGCTTATCATTACACTGTCCAAGAGCTTTACCAGCCCAAGACCATTTATTTTCACACACCTCTGTGAGTGGAGGGGGTATTTTTATTCCCATTTTATGGGTGAATGAATGAAGACCATATTAAAAGGTATTTGCTAATGCAGGGTGCCCAGTCTGAGACACCAACAGCCTGACTGATCTGTGCTTGTATAGCACTTTGGGTTCAGTGTATTCTCATTCACTACATTTGCAGCTGTAAGCACTTTGTTTTTGTAAAGCAGGTCCTTCAGGATCAAAAAGGTCCCCTATAAGATAAGGAATGCACAATTGAACAGCCAGTGGCACAACAGCTACTTCAGAAAACTGAAAACTATCATACAGAAATGGTCACAGAAAAAAGTCAACTGGCAGGTCAGAATTTCATTGCCTCAGCTATAAAAGCTTCCCTTTCTCTCCTGCAGTCCCTTGTCTCACTCAGTACACACCTGACAAATGAGGCAAGGGTCCTACAGATGGTCTCTTTCACTGTGTAGCTCTGATTTATCTCAGAGAAGGTCCATCACACGCAGTGCATGCGGCAGGGGTCCTGGAAGAGACAGCATACAGTGACATAGCTAAAGCATGAGTTGTATAAGACACAGTTGGGTACACAGAAGTGCGTGCAGAGGATGGTCTTTCCCCTGCTTCCAGTTCTTGCATTAGCATTCTTCAAAGTGCCCTTTTCACAGAGTTTGTTGTTTTTTTTACAGTGAACAAATTTCCTCATGAAGCATCACAATGACACTTTTGTGGATTATCAGAAGAGATGAATCCATCACGTGAACCACTACAACCAAGGTAATGGAGTAAATGGGTTTCAGGGGTAGCTCATACTCCTTTGTGAAGACTAACACAAGGAGCATGAAACACTGGATGAATTTCAGACACTGAAGACAGCTGAGGAATAATGATTCAGAGGCTCTTCCAACCATTCAATCCAAGTCATGCCTCTTCTCTCTCCTCTCCAGATCATCCCAGCCCACTTTCTGCTCTTCACTGCATTTACCTTCTCACCCCATCCCTTTCCTTTGCTCTCATCTCATCCCTCCAAACACCAGTCCCCAACATTCTGCAGCCCCAGCCTCCTTGTTCAACAGCTCCTTATAAGTATTTGCTTCCGTTCCTCATCTTTTGCCCAGATCCCCTTGCCCTGTCTTTCCATTACTGTTTGGTGGCCCCACTTACTGACACCGCCTCTGCCCTGACACAGCCTCAGCTGTCCCTGCAGTCAGGCGCCAAAACACAAGCTGATTTAGAGCTTTGCAAAGAGGAATCTTCTTGACTTGTTTTTAAGTGGAAGGCAGGCAAAATTCAAGAACATGGCATACTCCCTACTATTTTTCTTTAAAACAATAAATATAGAATTACTGGTTTTGATAAAAATTTCCACAGAACAAGTCTATCAGAGGCATAGAAAGTATTTACAGCAATGATTAAAGCTTGGCAGAACAAAACCCTAAATTTTATAGGAAGCACTAGTAAAAAAAGATGGTGATACTAGTCTGTTTGTTGTACATGGCAGTGGAAATGAAGACAAAAATTAAAGAAGTTGGTTAAGCAAGAAAGAGTGCTGCTGCCGTCTCTTTTTAACACCATGATTTGGTACATTAGCATTTGGATGGCAGGCCTTTGAAGGAAAGCAGAGTGCTTGTACTCCTTCATACACTATCCTGGTAGCTTATAGATGCTAGTGCTTATTTGATATACACACCTGCACTCATCTCAAGCTTGCATGAGCTGTACACAAGATTATACATGTCTTAACAATTCAGAGAGTCACAGAAAATAGGGCTAGGACCAAGTCAGGTGGTTGGTGCATCCCTCCATCCCAAAGGAGTATCAGCTATAACAGCATTATTTTTGACAGATGTTTTTCCAGCCTGGTCTCAAAACCTTCAGCCCTTCTCAGATAGTCTGTTCTAATGCTCCTATATCATTGCTAATACAAGTTTTCAACATCAAACTGAAATCTTCCACACTGCAACCAAAGCCCATTTACTTCCAGCTCTATCAACAACAGACATAGCAAACAGCTTAATCACTCCCTCTTGGACAAAGCCTCTTACTATTTGAATACACATTCCCCAGAACTTGCCTAATATCTGGATTTCCATGACAGAAACATTAACCTGCCTAACAGAAACAAATTAGCACCTCAGTCCCTCTAACTTCAGTCCTGGGTCTCCAAGCTTATCACTTGGAAGGCCATAGATTTTTTTATGAACACCTACAACAAGGAACAAGGTTGCAACTAGCAGCCTGGCTTGCAGTAGACAAGTCAAACTTCCTATCACTTCTAGGGGATTTCAATTGACTCAGTAGTAACATCCCGCTGCAGTTACAAATTTAAGAAAACAAACAAAAAAACACCGCCAACAAAAAAAGAGTTAGCCCTTCACTGAGGCAACTCTCCCAGCGGGACTCAATTTCTCACTCTTTCAAAATCTTCAGCTGAAATTGTGGGAAAATTGAGTAAATATCTTCTGATAAATCAATGCTATCATCTATTACATTCACTACACTACTAGCTAGAACAGCAAAACTCCTTAGCTGTCCTTGATGAAGCTGAGAGCTGTGCCCATGGTCCTGACTTCCAGTGCGGTGCCTTGAGCACAAACCAATCTTTTCTCACTGACAAGCAATGAAGACCTGCTAGATTTCAAACAAAACAGCTCCTAGGAAACTGGAAGTCTGCATCCTTGGTGCGTGTGGGTATGAGAGCATACAGAATGTCTGGAGCTGTAACTAGAAATGTCATAAAGTTAAAAATGTGGAACTTAAGATTATTTTGATAACACAGATTTGCCTTCAGTGTTAGAAGCTGAGCTCCCAGGGAAGCCAGAAGCCATTCTGTGCAGACAGGAAACAGAGGGGCCTTTCTCTACCACAGGTGATGTGATGGGGGAAGGCAAACTACTGCTCAAAGGCACATGCAACTGCTCTATACTGTATGTTTGCGCAACTGTATGAGAGTGTATCCCTTGGTGATGTTATTCACAGGCCTTGGCCGACAGTAAGTAAGAGAGTGGAGCTTGATTCATGAGGGATGACAGGAAATCTATAACGTGTGGGCTCTATAATCTGCTCGCTACTGCGTAGCAAAATGAAAGAACAACAGTCCAATTACCGAATCCTTGCTGATCCCAAGCACATCCTCCAGATCTTGTTCCACTCAGAGCAGTGGGAATCTGTTGGCACCAAGGGAAAGTAAACTCTGGCACAGGCCATCTTCCATGCTGGGACAGCAAGAGTATTTTGGAAGCACCAGCGTACCTTTCATCAGATACAAATGCAGCCAAGACTGTGGCATGAACTTCAGAGCAAATTTCTGGAGAGCAACAGGCTGCTGAGCTCAGTTCACCAAAGGACCACTGACGTGGACACCAATTCACAGAATCACAGAATTGTAGAGGTTGGAAGGGACCTCAAAAGATCATCTAGTCCAACCCCCCTGCCAAGGCAGGACCACCTACAGTACATCACACAGGAATGTGTCCAGTCAGGTTTTGAATGTCTCCAGAGAAGACAACTCCAGAACCTCTCTGGGCAGCCTGTTCCAGTGCTCTGTCACACTCACAGTGAAAAAGTTTTTACTTATGTTAACCCAGAACCTCCTATGCTCCAATTTGCACCCGTTGCCCCTTGTCCTATCGCTTAATGACACCGAGAAGAGCCTGGCTCCATCTTCCTGACACTCACCCTTAACATATTTATAAATGTTGATAAGGTCACCCCTCGGCCTCCTCTTCTCCAAGCTAGAGAGACCCAGCTCCCTCAGCCTTTCCTCATAAGGGAGATGTTCCACTCCCTTGATCATCTTCGTGGCTCTGTGCTGGACTCTCTCTAGCAGTTCCCTGTCCTTCTTGAGCTGAGGGGCGCAGAACTGGACGCAATACTCCAGATGCGGCCTGACCAATGCAGAATAGAGGGGTAGGAGCACCTCCCTCGACCTACTGACCACACTCCACTGCAGGCATCCCTTGTCTCAAAGGGCTGGCTGAGCCAGGGAGCAGTGATCCACCACGGTAGTCTGGCCCAACCACTTGGTTTGGTGAGGTCTGTGAAGACCATTCCCCTGCGACAACACAGAACCAATCAGGATGCAACTCCACAAAACTTTATAAAAACAGGGTTATGATCCAGCAGGACACAGCAGCTGAGTTACAAATGGTGTCCAAAAAGCACCTTAAGAGGAAGGAGACAAAAGCTGGAGGGAGATGTGGATTCTGGGGCCAGACAGAAGAGGTGTAGCTGAAGATATGATTCACACTAGGTAGAGAGCTGGCCCAGGAGAGAGCAGGGAGGAAGTTTGTGACAGCAGCAGTTGCAGAGCAGACTGCTCTCATACCACCAATGCTGAGGACACATGGAAAGACAGAAGGTGGTTTCTTTTGGATGAAACAGCAACGGTGTGGGGATGCGGGGCGGGGGGGGGAGGAGGGCTGCCAAGAATGAGAAGAAAATAATTTTGCTTCCTACTGTGCAGTGTCAGAAAACCCACAGGTGTGCCCAAGGCTGGGAGGGCACAGGACAGCTCAGCTGAGGATCCTGGCAGCTTAGAGGAGATGGCTCTCATTTTTCTCTAAGCAAACTTACACTTTTCACTGCTTGTGTCTCTGGCCCTTACCACTTAACACCTTTCAGATCTATCTTCTGCCCCCTAGGAAAGGGGCACAGGGAACCTTTCTCACTCTGGCAACAGGTAAAGAGCATGGCAGGATGGGTAGGGGGGAACAATTTCCACTCAATCCCTAGCAAAGGCCGTCTTTGCTGAGCGCACACTCTGGGGACTGCCGTCCTTTCCCTGCTTCCCCCTACAACCATCTCTGCTGCCACCTCCCCTCCCTTGTTATCTGTCAGTAAACAGTAATTAAAGATGTGGCCTGCTTGATAAAGCTCCTGCCCGCCCTCACACGGTGCTGCCCTCTCGGACGTGTCTAATTAAAATCCTGATGAGAAGATGAAGAAATCCCAGCAGCTGGGAGTCTGCTGACTCTCCCTGCGCTCAGCCTCTTCATTACTGACGACGAGGCAGAGAGATATAAAGGACCCCGGGAAATGCTCCGACAGACCAATCGATACAGCCTTTTGTGGGACGTGACGGACCGCTCAGGACTGCCTTTTGAACTGTGTGGATAATGAGGATGCTGGAGTGTGGCTCACTGCATGGGGCTGATGGGGCCAGACTCCTCCACCAGTCCTGCCACACTGCTGCTCCCAAGAACAGCACCCAGGGCCCTGGCAGCTTGGCAGCCACTCACATCATATAATGAATTCACACGGTTATAATAGCTGGGACTCTTGCCTGTCCCCCACCAACCCAAGCTCTAGAAATCATTGCTTGTAGTGCCAGAATACTGTCAAACCTCTAACTGCTCCATCATTTCTATGCAAACACAGAGCATGCATGTGCTTACATACACTGCAAAATGCTGACAACCAGCACAAATATTCCCAAAATAAACCAACACCACACACGAGGTGCACACCATTGTGTTTACATGGACACTTATTCATGGGAATGGTGTGTTTTCACTACTCTCCCAGGATTTTGTGCTAAGGTGAAAATCTTGCTATGCATGGTATGAAATAGCAAAGGTTTACATGAAGTGCACGGTAATGTCATCATCATGAATCACCATAACTATATTTAGACACACTTCACTTCATGCAAATACATCCACTAAATGGTTTTATTCTCACTTTTTTTTTCCTGATATGAGATCAGCTTTACATGGAAACAAGCCCATTTTCACTGTCAAACTCGTGTTTATCCAAAACACCAGATATTTCATAGCTCTTAGTTTCAAGATGAAAAAAATAGTAAAGAGATTAGATGTAATAGATTTATACTTTCTAAAGTTTGAAAGTGCATCTCAGGCAGCTGCCTCCATATGCCTTTTGAGCAAGCCCACAGGAAGTACCGTCACTCTGGGAATTAGGATCATGTGCAAGAGTGGGAATGCATACGTCGTCGCAAATACAAGCACACTGTGTATGTGCATAAGGGAAATGCACGTTTCCCATGTGGAATCAATAAAAGAGGGAGCTTTATCTGTCTACATTCACACCTCCTGCTTCACAAACCACTACTGTTCATGCAATCAGCAGTAGTTGGTGCTCTTTTCAGCATCCCAGCTAGGTCCTTGGGACCTAGTTTATTCATAGAATCATAGAATGGTTTGGGTTGGAAGGGACCACAAGGATCATCCCGTTCCAAAACCCTGCCATGGGCAGGGAGACCCTACACTAGACCAGATTACCCAATCTTCTATAGAGGCCTCTATAAAACCTCAGTTGTTTTCTTTCCCATTCCCCAATTTTAATTACTTTTCCAGACCACATGGACTAAAACCAACCAACCAAAAAAGCTTGAAAAAATACATTTCCTACAAGTGTCATAAAGTAGAAAAATACCTATATTTCTTATTTTCCAAACTGCGATAATCCTGCCCCACTGTCCCCTTTGTCCCAGGCCCAAAGAGAAACTAAATAACAAATCATTCCTGGACTCATTTAATATGGTGTTAAACTTGCCAAAAAACCCCAAAGCATCTCAAAACAAATAGCAAAATATAATCAGTAACAGCAAGAATTCATCAACCAAATGCAGAAGCAATGGACTCAATGGTAAAAGCTCAGGAGTGCTACTGGGAAGGGACTTCTGAGAGTCTCCTGGAAAAGCTGAGTGAAGAAAGGCAGCAGAGGGGAGGTCCTGCTGGGTACAGTGGCAGAAGCACTGTTGCTGGGAAGTTCACAGCCTCTCTTGGCCCTCTGACTTCCCTTGGCAAGAGATACTGCTGTGCAGAAGAAGGCAGCAGTGCTGGATGCACAGAGCTCTCCATGCAATCCCTGCCTGTCCCAGTACCTGTACTTGATGGAATGACACATTGCTGCGGCAGCTAATAAATAGAAGTAATTTGATTAGCTTTCCCTAACTAGCGATAAGATCCTGACAAACCCTTTTTAATGCGTTTCTGGAGCAGGATGAAATTGTTTCATTTGGCGAGCAGGCCCCCACGGGAGTTGCCTCCAAGCTCCTTTAGTGAGAGGTAAAAATATGCCAATCATTAATGAGGGGAGAATTACAGAGACTTTAATGCAATCAGAAAAGAGGAGCCCTGAGGCAGCTGGGGAATAAAACCTGCCCTTAAATCAGAGGCAGGCAGCTGGAGCATGGAAATAAAGGCATACACAAGCATGTACATGCATACACACATACCTACCACACACACAGAGACTGTGTAGAGCTACTGTAAATACACTGGGAGTTTTGCCTGGGCAACGAACACCTATCTCGGCAAACTGCATCCATCTTCCCCAAAAAAGCATTTCTAAAATCACAGCAAGCTTACCCATTTGGCAGCCCCCTCCCCCCTCCCGCCCCCCAGGAGGGGTCCACTGCCCATTCCATCTCCACCCCTTCACACACATGTATGGGCACACACAGAATGGCAGTTTTCAACATTTCAAACCAAAGCCTTTTGCAGAGGAGGCATATTAGCTGCTTGGATGTCAAGCAGCAGCAGCATGGCAGCTTTGCCAAGCAGAATGGTGCCTCTCTCAGGGCCAGACTTGCTGTGTGAACACAACATGTACAAACTCCTCACTCTGTCCTCCAACCATGGCACTTACACCAGAGGCAGCATCTACTGTGGATATTGAAAGGCAGCTCCTCCCAGCTCCTCCCCTCTCCCTCCTCAGCCACTCCAGTGAATTCCCTTCCTCAGGTGAAACAGCTCTTGCAGGAGTTCATGTAACTTTTATTCCTAAGCAAAACAGAAGTCTTTAAGCTGCTGGCATTTCCCCTGGCACTGCGGCAGGCAGGAGCTGGGGCAGACACAAGTGGCCTGGCTGGCTCTGATTTAGCAGGTGACTGTGTTCTTTCAGAAACTCTTCTGACAGAAAACATCCCACCTTTCTGCAGCAATGCTCTAACCCCAGCCAGCACAATATAGATGGCTATGTCAGCACAGACCATCCCAGAGAACACTAGCTCCCAGTTTAATGGGATAAAAACCAGGACAGCAGTTTTCTCATCTCTCTTCCAGATTCCCCACTTTGTTTACTTGAAAATAATGAGCAAGAGTACTGGGATATCAAACATGAGCCACCTTTTCTCTGCCAGACACACAAAACATGATGCTACAAAGATGAGGCATGCAGCATTTCAGCCCTTTTCCCTAGTTTGGGTTACCACTAACATGTAGGGCAGAAACTGAACAGCTGCTGAGAACTCCAACAGAAAAGTCAGTACTTACTTCTGGCTTTAATGTACACTTGAGGTGATGTGAGGCAAGTACTTCTTCCTCTCAGAACTCCTGCACTATAATCAGAGAGTAGCTGTGGCACCGCTGCCCTCTGCTAGATGGAATGACTGTCCTGCTTAGTGTGCTCTGTAAGTCCTGTATTGAGAAAGCTAAACTGCTGCTGCTTCTGCCACAGAGACATATCAGACATCTCTGCCACAAAAAGGCTGTGCTTCTGTGCCATATTCTCACATACACCAGACAAATGTGGGATTAAAACACTGGAAGTTACACAGTCACCAAGACAGAATAAAAGATGAAGGCCAAGTAAAGAGAAATCTGTCCTGAGACACGGAGCTTGAAGCTTAACAGGTAAGTTAAGGTGTGCAGCTGGCACATTCCCAAATGTGTATCAAGCACAAAGCTGCACGTCCCACTGCTAAATGATCACAGAATACTGAGCCCCAGGCAAGGGGGGTGCTTCATGCCCCTCAACAGCAACTCCTTCTGGCTGCTTGAAGCGTGCGATGATGGGCTTCTGAAGGACAGCAAAGCTCTCTTTCAGATCAGGGTCAGTTTTGATCCAAAGCTCCAGTTGAATCAGTGATTTCTTCTGGTCAAGAGCTTTAGGCTATTCAAGGTAGTTACTAGGCTCCCTCCCTGGATCCATTTCTAGCAGTGATCCATGTTTTACTGTGGTCACAGTCCAACTTAGTTTGTGGTGGCACTCAAGCACAGCGGCCTTGTGCGACTGCCTCCTCTGAGCAGCAGGCAGAGGTCTGGGATGGTGTCACGCTCCAGGCCTGCTTTGCTGCAAACAACTCCTTCTCATTCTGGTTTGTTATGATTAAAAATGCACATCACCCAGTGAGGCCTTGGAGTGGAACCCAGCTGGAAATTGGATCATTAATATTCCTTCTCAAGCCCATCGCCACAATTTCTTACCTCTCCACAAGCAATTGCTAACAATGCAACAATTTAGGGTCTCAGACTAAAAGTGAAGAGAAGCCAAGACTAAACCTGTTATTCCAATCCATCCACACTTGCCCATATCCTGGCATCCCATCAACCTTATGCCAGTGTGCTGTATATCAGATGTCTTTCAGCCCTGTGACCTGTTTGTCCCTGATTTATGTACCAAAAGGACTTTAAGATCCATAGCTTCTTAAACCATCAGGAAAGGGGTTCAAGATTGTCCTCATTCCTGAGCAGTTACAAACACAAGGCAAGAAAACACAATTCATTCGAAGATTCAAGTCACTGTGTCGCACTCAGTCTTGGTCACCACACTTTCCACACAATTAAAATACTCTCAAAGGGCTAGAGGGATAAATCCAAATCAAGGGTAGGACATACCACAGAATCACAGAATCCCACAAATGTACAAATGGGGATATTTCCATTTCGAGCAGACAGGCTTGCCTATATAAGCTCACCTCCACCTCATGTGCTGTTACTTCTGCAGCTCATTAACTGGTCAAGCTGCGAGAAATGTGCAATTCCTCCAACAGTGCTACAATGTTCCTTCAATGAAAAGGATTTAGAAGCATAGAAATGATACAGGCCACACAGCAAGTTATTGAAGTCTCCCAAATAGTCATCATGTGCACTTATTGGCCTGTTTGAGGCTTCCTCCCTGTATGGTGTTTACGTTAGACAGGAAGAAGCACAAAGCAACAAGAACTACAGCACTGCTCATGGAAAAATAAAAATCAGAAGACATATTTTCTCTCAGGACTCTAGCATCACCATTGTGGACTGCTCATGCACATTGGTACCAGGCAGAGGAAGTTTGTTCTTGCTTGTCAGCTCACTAAGCTGACATTCCTTTGGCTGCAGGCAACATAGTCTCCAAGACCTTGAATGTCTGGTTGAGAGGTGGAGAAACCTGCTAGACAGCAACTAGCACAAGGCAGCTGGGGAAACAGCACTGGTCACAAGAATCAGGAAAACACCAACTATAAATTCTGATCCAAACACCTATTAATTCTCCATTGCCTCATTCAGCTACCCCAAAAACATCTACTCCCAGTAGGCATTTTTCATCTTAGGTGGCTAAGCTTTCTGGAAATCAAAGGATCTGTTACATATTATTGAAATGCCCATCAATACAAATAGCTCCAGAATGAAGTGTTCACTAATACAGTAGCATAATTTAATATTAAACTTCTCCTGCCACACACAAATTTGTATGTTTGGCACTTGCACTTTGATGTGACTGTTTCTTCAGTTTTATTTTATGTCAGAAATAATAATTTTCAGTGAAAACGTATTGATGGTAAAAGGCACATTACCAGCCATTTCAGTGCAGAAGCATGAATGGTGACAGTCTCAGAGCGATGGGCTTCATGAATGTACACAGCAGTAAGAGCTCAAAGGAATCTGGAAAAAGAGGTGTCCTATCAGTCAGCTAGAGTAGCCAAGACCCTGCCACACCAACCTGAGATAAGCACAAGGAAACAAAAAAGAAGCACCAGGGAGTCTGGAAATCTATGACTGGTCTTACCCACTTAAAATATATACCCATTTAAAACACAAAAACCTAATAAACTTACTGTGCCACACCACAGGCATTTCCCTTCGAGAGGAAGTAACCACCATCACTACCTATTTCCTTTAGCAGCTCCAGCAGTTGCTGGCATCTCAGCCTAGTGGTCTGCTCGCAAGGGCAGAGCCTTATTGCTACAGAAAGCCAACAGAGCTCCAGCAAAAGTCAAAGCTGCAGCCCACATGAAGACAGGTAAGTGATTAAAGGTATTTTAAAGAGACAATAGATAAGAATAAAGCTCTGCCACAGGATTTGCCAACTCCTGGCTCCATCGAAGAAATGCAACATGCAATCTCCACACAAGGACTGGTGCCTTCTTGTGCATCACTCAGTCACAAACTGTTGGGTACAGGCAGCTCAGTCATTCAACCTTGTCTCAATGCTTGAGTGTTAATTTTGCCTACCAGGACTGAGAAGCAACGTCGGCGTCTTCCTCGTCCACCAAGCCCCAGGCTCCCCAGCAGTCCTGGGGCCAAGTTACATGCCTTTCCAGATGGCCCTCTCTGTGAACATGACAAGGGCAGAGCAGAGGGGTGCTCTTAGCTGTCTTGCTCAGGGAGCCCTGGTTGCCATGCCACAAATTAACATAATCTTCAATTTAAGGAGGACAGACAGAAAAATCTTGAATAGTTTCTCCTTTCCTGCCAATTGTTCCCATCGTCTACCTCAATTCTGGCTGGATTCCCCCTTCCCCCTGTCCTCAGCTAGCACTGCCAGGCTCAGTCCTCCTCACCCTAGCCCCCCCTCCCCAAGGACAAGCAAAGTTATTACAATAATGAATTAGCCAGGCTGCTTACTGCTGCCAGTGGCGAAGGCAATTATCCCACTCCACGTCCCCAGCCACCGCTCAGCTCCCTCATAAAGAGAGGCTTTTGGGGCCGCTTTGTGCTTTGATTGGAAATGAAGAGATTGCTAATTAGGGAACCCCTGCTGGGATCGGGCTGGCAGGAACAATGGTGAAACGGACGGAGCACACGTCCATTTAGAGGTGGGGGGGAGAAGAGAGAAATGTGAGCTCCTCTGTAATATAGTGCATCCTCTGCTCACACCATAAACAACAGGGCAGACAATTTTATAGAGCTTTTCACCTTTTAAAGCATGCTAATTTGTTTATAGGAAGCGATAATTTGGTGTGTGTTTGCATAGGTCAATGCCTGTAGTTTCTGTGTACAGTATAGATCAAGGCGTGCGTGCATACACACACACAGAGTTATTTCCAGAGGCATTTTCTTAAAGAGTGTGTCTACACAGCTGACTGTATATTTCTTGTCATTTGCTGGGCAGCACGCATCAATCCTGCATTAACAGGGAAAGATGTTTAGAAAAGCCTGTTGACGAGTATTAACACAGAATTTTAATGCCTGAATTCACAAATCACCAAAGTTGAAAATGACTTACCAAATTAGTCAGTTCACCTGAGGCTTGCCCAGCAACTGCTTCCACTGCTTTGCCCAAGTGTTTTAAATGACAAGTGGACCTCCAGGAGGAGAAAATTTCACCATTAACACAGCATTTTCTTAAACTCATTCTGAAATTTCATCTTAATTCAATTGCTCAAACTGTCTATGGGGGAATCACAGGAGCTAAATTCACCTTTCTCAGATGATGAATTGTGCACCAAAAATTTAGAAAAGATCTCCCTTGCAGTGCGCAAGCACATCTAGACAACTTCATAAAAGTACACCTTATATACATACCACGCTCTTGTTTTGGGCTCTAGTCCCTTTTAACTCTTGTCAAAGAAAAAAACACCTCCGCTAACAGATCAACATGCAAATAATACCATTTATAAAATACAGCCTGTCAACAAAAAGCAAATGCCTCACCTTTTTGTGCAAAGCTGATAGAAAGCAGTTGGAACCTATCCTGCATTGCTCAGTTAACTAACTCCCTCCATCAGGGAAGCACACAAGTACCACGTTAAAACTGAAAGTACGGTTTTCACCTACATATTTGACTTGCCATGCAGATCATTTGCATACTGTTGATTAGCACATTGTGCTACACACTAGGTTACTATGTAAGCTAAAGCAAATTTCAAATTTTAAGCTTGAATTTACATTTCAGAATTCCCTTGCAGATACTGAAGCATTTGAATATACAAGTGTGCTTTTCCCTGAAAATGTTTTCTGTAAAGCACAAGTCTTAACAGAAAGTAAGAACTAAAGACTGGAAACACAGTTGAACTGAAAATGACTTTCAAATTCACAGACTATTTCTCCCCGCTGTTTGCTCACCTCTAGTGTTTATATCCTTCAAACAGTTGTAGGTAGTTTTCATGTTCCCTTCTTAGTCATCACTTAGCCAAGCTCCACATATTTAGTTCTTTTGATCTTCCCTCATAAAAACAATCCCTCCAGCTCTGTCATCATTTTTGTTGTTCTTCTCTTACTACCTTCCAAGTTTTCTCTGCATTTTTTTCCTGCTAGTGCCCAGAGCTGAAAGCCTCATGAGAACGGTAGCAAGAACACTACCTCATTGCTTCATGATCTCCTGTACGGCATACAACACATTCTAGTCTCATATAGAGGCCAGTATTTGCAGCCTGCCCACTTTGTCCCTTGGTTTGTTGTGCTACAATGCCAACTCAGATCGGACTTGCCCGTCACTACCATTCCCACGCACTCTCTCATTTAGTTCTCCACTGTGTTCTGCTTACCTGATGGGAATATTTCCTCTCACGTAGGTACAGTCTGAAAAGAAAGCCTTCTGCTAGAACCACGCTTAGGATTGCTTTAGGTTGCTGACAACCCTGTAGTTACCTATTGCACATACAAAACCTGACCACTTAAAAGCAAGAAAACACCTACCTAACGATCCCAAGGTCCAAATTGTAACTTGGTGTAGAGTGGCAGAGCTCATTTGGTTTTACCGCAGCTGTACCAGTTTACACTGGCCAAGAAGCTATTTCCATAAATCTTAGACAAACAATCACATAATTCAGAGAAAGCACAAAGAATGGTATATTTCACTCCAGCAGCTGCAACTGTGATGCATGAAGCCCTGTTACCTTGATTTCATAATCCAAATATTTTCTTTTTAGGGATACAGCTATAGTGAATGTACAAGCAATTCAATATATCTACCAACGGGTTCCGGAATTCTTTGGTAAAGCACTTACAACTGCTCTCCTGATAATCAAATTCTAATTTAATAGAAGAGGAATAAGGCTCATGGTAAAATTATGGATGTACAGGCCACCTGCATTTGAGACTGATGGATGGTCTTCATTACTACATCCATTCACAGAGTCTGATTTTGACTAGCCCTAATATCCTAGCAAAGGGGGGCAGCCTTCTCATGGTATTATAGCAGGCAGGTCAGAGGGAGACACTGGAAGAAATAATCAAACATTCTGAAATTCTGCAAAAGAGAAGAAAGTCCACTCCCTGTCAGATTGACTCTCTCATGTCCCTAACAACAGACTGCTAGTTCTGGCCTTCTTTCAGAGCACAATTTCCTTGAAGTAACTGTTCTTCACATCTATTCCTGTGCAAAGCAGCAAAAGTATAAATGTAGCAGCACCAAAGCCAGGATTTCTTCCCCAAATTCTTCCAACGCAACTACCTTCTGCCACATACTGTATGGGCAAAGCCCAAAGACTTTTAGAGCGTATTGAGTTTCTGTCTCTGGGAGATTTTAGTACAAGATTTTTATTTTTAAATTACCAACGAAAGAATTGCATCTCTTCCCGCCCCCAGAAGTATAGATTTTCCTTTAATTTGATACAAATAACACGTGTGTTACACTCAAAGAGCATAAAACTACATTGTTCTTGTTTATTAGTTTCTTTTAGGAGTTTAGCTTTTACAAATCAGATTGTACAAAAATGAAGTCTCTCTACATAGGCTGCAGAATTTTTTTAATCCACCTCTGTTGCTGGAAGAGGATGTCCTACCATCCTTCCCATCCGGGATACATTTATCCTGCCTCCTCGCTTGTGTTAACACATGTTTGTACAGTGCAGACTCACGAGCTGATCTGGGTTAAAAGTGCCAAAACGTTAATTCAAACTGACCGCAAGCAGGATTACTATAATCCCAGGTCTACACAAATATCTGTACATGACATATGACCCCCACATCAGTAGTTGTGAAACCATTAGCAATGTCAAATGGTTTCTTAAAAGCACTTATATCTGGGGTATTTTTCTTTGAAAACTTTCACTTTTGTGTAGGTAAATGATGACATGGTTGAGATAGAATGAGATTGAAAGACATAAATTACTGAATTGAAAAGCGTGGTGCTGTCAAACTAATACCTGCTTAAAACAAAGTCTATCCAGTGGGAGATCTGAGAGGCATAATAAATGTAATTCCAAGAGTAGGCTAAGGGATGAGCTGATCTTGTAGTAAGTGGGGGAAAATCAACAGTGGAAACTTCTTTAATCTAGCTTTAAAAGAATGTAAGACAAAACTGTTCCTGGTATCCAAAACTAGACAAATTTCACTTAGCAATAAAGACATTTTTAAACAGCAGGAACTGGCCGTTGGGACAGCTTGCCAAGAGGCATGCTGGATAATCTATCACAATGTCTTTATATCAAAGTTGTACATCTCTCTAGAAGATGTTGAGAAGCTGCCCGGATAAGTGCAGGAGCTACTAGGTGGATTTTAATGGCCTGTCCTATGCAGTTAGGCGTAGAGCATGGGAGTAGTATGGATCTGCCTTAAAATCTGTTCAGATTCCTTGTGGTTCTTCAACAGTTGTAGAAAGTGAGACAAATATGTGCAAAGACAGCATCTGCATTGGTCTGCTGAAACTACTCCCTAAGAAGTGTTTGTTCTGTATCCACTATCTAATACTTGTTTGTTCCCAATAAGCTTCAATTAAGAGGAACCATACATGGTTTTTATAAGGTAATTTCTTATACATTATAGTAATCTTGATATCAAAAACTACCCATTTTTGCCAGAGGACATATGCCTCATCTACCAGAAAGTGTAAAGCATATATAAAGAATGTTTAAATGGCAAGGGCTGTGCAGTGCGTGAATCATAAGCAAGAGGAAAAGCAGTCAATTAAACTTGTCCATGTCTTAAATTCAGTAATCTTTGGTGTGGGTGGCGGTGAGGAAAATGAGATTATTTATTTTTTTAAAGGTCTCCTTTATTGTTTTGAAATTTTTATTCAAGCTTCATAGAGTAAGTTGCAAATGAGAACAAATACTATAAATCCACACATGATGGTCACAAAATGAGTGAAGAGAGCTGTTTGTCAATCGGCCAACCCCAACATATTTACCTCATTATCTAGGTTTGCCTTCACTACTACAGTATGCATTTTTGATATGGGTGCACTGGAAGCCTGAAGTCAGGCAGTGAACTTTGCTGTAACACATGCTCATAAACAGGAGAGGAAAATGCTTGTTCTTCCGGTTTCTCACATACTCTGGCTAACCAAACCCTGTTCTAGTTTTAACAGACAAAACAAATCCATCACTTAATTTCAAGTGAACATAGCCGTGTTCCATCAGAAGAGACTCAGTCATAGTATTAAGGAAAATATTTTTCTATTCTTCTTCATTACATGACAATTTACTACTTTATTGCCTATTGAAAGCTTCTTAAAGCCACACACCACTGTTCTCCAACCCCCCATCCCTCTGGTTTGTGTCATAGTGGGATGTTGTTAAAAACTGATCACCTGCCCTTTCTGCAACATCTCTCAAACCTCAGCTTCTAAAACAATGTTACGAAGACACACTTTCTGACTACAACTTACTGTCCCTTGGCTCTCAGTAAGGAAAATCTATATTGCCTTTTCTCTAAGGGAATCACGCCAACCTTTTCATCCTTCCAGATTCTACTTTTCCATAAGGGTGACCCAGGATTAATTACGTTCACCCTAGCACTCATCCAGAAACGCAAAGAACTTACAAAAAGAAAAAGAAACTGTACATCCACTAAGTATTTTCTAGAGGTTTTTTACTCTGAAATTAATCTTGAATATTCTAGCTGAATTCAGTGAGGTGACTTTTGAAATCACTTTCTGAAACAACTGATTGTACGGGGAAAAATCCTTGCCAACATTGTTAATTTTTAGGAAGTCCCAGTAATAGTTACTCATCTGGAAAGGTACACTAGCACAGCCTGGGGAAAGAGGAGACAGCAGCCAGAGTAATTTTTGTTCTCAATTTCAAGTACCTGACTGAAGGAGGAGTCCCTAAATCCTGGCAGATGCGGCCTTCCATTGCAGAGCTTCAGCAATGTACCCAATGAGGGCTGCCACAAGGCTGACCCAGATCACAGGTGCAGGACTTGCCAGGTGGTGGCGTCTCAGAAAAGGCCTTCTCCAGGCTTGAGAGATCATGTCCTACCCACAAAAAACTGCTACCTGTGACTGACTTTGCACCGTGGCCTAGAAGACAGGTTTAAGACAAAGAAAGGAATCACCAAACTCGAAGCATAAAACCTTCTCAATAGAACCACAGTAAGGATTATACAGCAACTCAAGAGACTGATGCAAGCTTGTAGCGGGGGGGAACCCACCATAGAGCCTACTGGAGGCAAGGAGGATTTAGAGACAGGACTTACATCCAAAAAGTGTTGAAGATAGGAAACAATGAGGAAGGAACTAGGCAACAGGAGAGAGAACTAGGGAAAAAAAAAAAAAAAAGAAAAAAAAGAGAAATCATTAAATTGAAAAAAACAGGAAAATTTCTCTCGTGGCAAAACAAATTAAGTTGTGGAACCATCACCCCAGAATTGAAAAGGGATGGAAGAAAGCTGTGAAAGCAAAACAAATCAAACAGAAGAAAGAATTGAATAACCCAAGACACTTCTTCCCACCTCTGACTGCTGTGATTCCACAACCTGGAATAGCTGGTAAACTTGGGAGAGGTATAGGTACAATAACAAAATATCTGTAAAAAATGGAGGATCAACACTTCCAAATCAGTAGCATGTTACTGACAAACAGTTTTCCATGCTCAGAAAAGATTATAGGCTTCTTCTTTAAGGGACATTTAAGCATGGGAGTATTTTTTCTTCTCTAATGATAGGAAAAGGAAGTGAAGGAGGTCAGAGTCCTGTAGACCTCTCTGCACTCCCTGTGGTCTAGTTTAGGAGACTTAAAAGGATTCAGATTAACTGGAGTGGCTTTGTCGATTACACATGGAGACGAAAATGACCCCATGTGGTAAGTGTTTCGAGGACAGCTGCTCCGTTGGTGAAACACTGCTGCATTCCAGAAATAAACCCCTACAGTCAAATTAGGAGCTCAAGTCCTCTCTCTGCAGAAATGTGCCTTTACCAAAGTTGCTGCAGTTCCTAGATGAATGGGAAACCAACAGCATAAATTTCTGCTTAGCTCCGCTTTTAAATAGAAAATGGTACAAAAAGATGTTTGTACAATATCAAATCAGTCTTCATAGTCATATAATTACCCCACGTTATTGATGGGCTCAAAACAAAAAAGGAAAACTGGGAATATTTCTGGCTGGGATTGAGAGCTAAAACTAGCATGGTTCCCCGACACTCCAGGCCTGTCATGAATTTTTCAGGTCTGAATGCTTATCAGGACTTCAGTGTAAGAGCTTTTGCTTTGCATTTCCATGTGGGTCAGTATCTACCAATGCAAAGTACTGAAGAAGCTTGCAAAAGATTAAAATCTACATTTGATGCAAGATAGGAGGCACTGTTGCCCCTTGCCTGGCCTCTTCCAGCTCCCAAATGGTAATGCAGAGCTGTCCTCTCACAGAATCACAAGGGTTGGAAGGGATCTTGAAAGATCATCTAGTCCAACCTCCCCTGCCAAGGCAGGGCCACCTAGAGCACATCACTCAGAAACATGTCCAGTTGGGTTTTGAATGTCTCCAGAGAAGGAGACATTCTCTACAGAGGTGAATGTTGGACCATGAAAGTAAATTTACTTAGAAGCCCCAAGGCACTCACGTTTTACTGAAGACATACGTTAAGCAGCAGAACTACATGAGACAGCTTCCAAGTTTACACAGGTTTGCAACTGCAAGTTTACAGATGGCTGCATTAGGGTAGGTCCATGAAATTCTGGGGGAAGAATGCCAAAACAGTTTTCAACAGAGAACAGGGCACTTTTTCAGTGGCCTGGGCTCACAGGGTAGGTGTTGTACAACAAGCAGGCTGCTCCATATAAAACCACTGAGTGCACAAATGGTTGTGGCCCTTCCTCTTTCTCACAATGGACTTTCATCTTAAAAGCAAAATATCTTGTTCTTGTGCAAATGTCAGGTAAAACCTGGGAAAGGTGTTCCCAGATGCTCCACTGCAGAAGGAAGGTACTGCAGGCACATCACTCCCTTCACTAACAGTTGGGAAAGATGAAGCTGGAAGCCATTGTGGAAGTTACAGGGAACAAGTATCAGCACGGCAAAGGCCGTGCTGGGTGTTACAATATAGCACCCATTTACTTCAAGAAACCTTCACAACTGGTGATACAGCAATGCAATGCTCCTCTGACTCAACACACCACCAGACCAAAACCCATCAGGTGACTAAACCTTCTGCAGACCCATGCATTGCAGAGCAGAGGATGTTCTACATTGAAACAAACTCACAGCTGCTGCATAATGGGTCTTTAATGGAAATATCTGAAAGCATTGCCTCTTTCCCTTTGGGCCAACTTCTGGCCTGCAAACTCCACTGCAAGGTCCACCCAGTCAGTGGGAAGGAACACAGTACCATCAGAAAGGGTAAACTCAGGAAGCATCATTTCTGCTTAGCTCAGCCTTACTTCCTGGCTGCATTCTTGTCCTCGCTGCTCCTTTCACAGTGGCATAGCTTATCTATCCTAGGGACTTTCAGTTTTAGAAGCACTGCCTATAACAGTAGAAAAACATTCAGGCTAAGCAAGATCAGGTACCCCAAAACACAGGTGCTGCATGCCTGTAATAGAATATTGTGTAAATAAGTAATTTATGTATCTGCAAACAGTGACAACACCAGTTCCAGTTGGAAGAGAAGCTGTGAGGACAGCTATGCCAGTCACCTAGTCCCATATTCTGTCTCTGATACCAGCCACTAACATGTGCCCAGGAAAAGACTGTAAGAAAGAATGTTTTCTCTGCTTTTCACCTTGCTGCACCTTTGCAGACCTCACAATCAGTATCTTGGCAGCCTGTGGCTTAGGCCATTCCCTCTAGATTGTAACATGTACTTGCCACTGATGAGTCCACATGTTCCATAAATTCCTTGATATCTTTTTGAATCTATCCATAACTTTGCCACTGAAAGATGCAGAGGCCAATAAGTCCACAGTTTAATTTTGTGTTATGTGAAAAAAATACTTCCTTTGCTTTATTTAAAGCATTTTTTTTTTTTTTTAAAGAGAAAAGGATGACCACAGCACTGAAAAGAGGTGGGGCATGGGAACATATATGCAAATATAAAGAAACTGAGAACATGTAGCACAGTTCTCTTCTTGGCTAGGTGGAAGTGCTAATTTTGCAAAGCAAGGAATTAGACAGATTTTACACAGGAAAGTAAAGGCTTATGCTCTTTTGTTATCTTTTAGTTCAGTGCATAGCAAACAAAGCCACCTGTACTCCAAACTAGCCACACTCGCAGCAATACGTTTCCACAAATTCCTATCTCTTGTTACCCTCATCTTTCCTCCAGCCACAGACTTCATGACTGACTGTAGCCCTGGTAGTCTGTTCTCTTGAATCAGATTCGAAGTTCTCTCAGACAGAAGCTGTCTCATGGCTAAACACAGCAGCCCCAGCAGTAGGGAAGGTGTCATGATATAAACAATGAGGGCAAAATGGAAGCAACAGCCAAAGCTGCCAGTACAACTCAGCCATAGTCCAAGAGTGAGTTAAAAAGAAGTGGAACAGTCACAGCATGAGATTTATTAAGTAGATAATAATTTTACATTACATAATACACAATTATATACTATATACTATATTAAACCCAGTATTGTGAGCCTCAAATGTTCAACTACTAATCAAGTCCCAAAATAAACATAATTATATTCTATATGATACATTGGTGGTTATTCTTATCACGCCCCTCTTTTTTTTTTTTTTTTCAGAAAAAAATAGTTGTCATTGCTTTTTAGTTGTTCCCTGAAACCTTGTGGTCTAGACACTTTTAAAACAAAACCAAAATTTTTCTCATCATTTGCTTTCACATGGTAGAGATGTAAAGTAAAACATCAAGTGCAGCAATAAAGTTGTTGGCAACATCAAAGAGGATGAAGAATAGAAATGATATATAGGGTAATTAAAGGGCTCTGAATTATTTACGTATCTCTAGATATAAGCTGGCCTGACTTAATAAAGAAGCATTTCACAATACCTTTTTGGCCCTTCTCGCTTTGTGTAAGGTTTTACAATAGCCTCCAAATGGTCCCAAGATTTTCTGGCCTTCGGACCTGGCTATGAAAAGTTGCAGAGACCTGCCTGAGATTCCTCAAAACACAACGCATACAGAAAAAGAAAGGGTGCAAAGAGCGTACAAGTACAAAGCAGAGAGAAAAGGAGATAGGGAGCATGATGAGCAAGCTGCTCCTTTACTTCTACAGGTGAGAGTCCAAATCTTGTAATTATCAACAGTGGTCCAGCTAAGGGTGTGAGCCAAACCCAGTTCATCAGCTGATTGCAACTGGTGCCTCAGGGGGAAGTGAGTGAGGGCTTCCCCAGCCCACTGTGCTACAAGGACAACTGAGAGTCCAGAAACAGGCAGGAACATATACCCTGCCCCCCCCCTTACAGGCCCAAGGTTGCAGAAGCACCCAACAAACAAAAAGCACTGCTCCTCCAGCAGCAGGTGGGTGTTTCTCCCTCTACTACCCTGAAGCCAGAAAGAAATGCCTGACTTCTCAGGGCAGGCCCGGAGCTTCGGGGGCAGCCTTGGTTGCAGCGACC